>JAQRGC011626287.1:0-10715 GCA_028659135.1 Plantago lanceolata | reverse complement strand
TAATTTGTGTGGCCGAAGACATATACACAGTACATAAAATAGAAATAGTAGTTGATCGATTAATGATGAGTACGTACGAAATATACCTAGAAAATCCAAGCAAACTGCCAATGAAAAAGTCATGTTGTAGCTTGATTAGCTACAATTGGGGACTATTACGGACGCGCTCAGTTTGGATATTTTGATGGCGTCCACATGTGTCCCCCCATTGTATTTTAGGAGTACTACTTTGGAAGTTTTTATTTGGTTTTAGTGTTGGTGATGAGTAGATGGATTGGTTAACTTTACTTGATAGTAAAAGTGAGATGGATGATTTTTTTTCCGCTAAAATATTAATATGTTAATAAGAGTACGAGAAGTACTCGAAAAAAGTTTAGAATACAACAGCGAAACAAAACCTTACAAACATTCAAACCAGAACTAATTGAAGTGAACAAAAGTGAAATGATCATGATGATGTTTGATTGTTTATAAGCACAATAATTGTAAATTCAGGTTTAATGGTGAACGGTTTATTGATATGAATGAAGATACTGTATAGTGTATACTATAAGTTACAGTGTGATGAAGATTACAAGCTAAATTTAAGGAAATGGTAAGAGTAAGCTATTGAACAGAGGAAACAGAGGAAGCTCTAATCATATACATGAGCTAACTGACTAATGTAAGTGACTCCATAACTAACTAATGTACGACTTAAACTGCTTGAAATACTACTCTAAGTCTCTAACGCGTGTGTTAATCCTTTACTTTGCAATTCGTCTTGATCGGTCTATCTTAATGTCTATTATGTGTCAGGTTTGTGCTTTGTTGCATATATATATATGTGTTTAGGCATAAAATAATGTGTTTTTGGCTAGCTTCCTATAGTAATTCGGAGCTCGTACGTGTGCCTCAAGAATACTTGTCTACCGGAATGATATGTTCAGTGAAGTTCGATCGAAACTATTTGAAGTTAATCAGTTCAACTTTGAACAGAGCCTTAGGCTCCACTCTCTTCACGTGAACATAAAAGGATTGAATTGCAGTATAAAAAACAATTAAGCAGTTCAGTTTTGTTCAATTCTATTTAGACGTAATTAATTACATTTTGTATTAAAATTCAATTCAATCCCGTTCAGTTGAAGAGAACATAGCCTTGCTCCCCATCAAAGGTTAGACGCAGCCGGCGTACTAGTTGAGTGCCCGCACCCGTTTTGCAAGCGTAGGCTCGTTTGTCAAATGATCTCCTCCACAAGTCACAGGCCAAATGGGTTGGGGACTTGAGGTATTATTAACATTATTAACAAAAAAAAAAATCAGAAATCATAACGTGCCATATTGTCGTCAATCGAAAAGCGCATCTACCCTTAAAGTCGTCCAAATTAACCCTCAGACAAAGACGAACAAGAATTACTAGTTACTACTCTATTAGTCCAGTGGGCCCACAATGAATCTCACCTCATCCTCTCCATTTGATGATTATTTGAACCATAACGAACCCAATTGAGAGTAGACGGATTACCGTTAATTAGCTCAGCTCAACTCAGGTGGAACAAAAAGTCAACCGATGATCGAAACTGAAGATGATGATCAACTCTCTGTTTCTGCTCCACTCAGTAAGTTTTCAATCAATCAATAAATCAATCTCATTATCAAATCACCTCAATTTTTTCATTTACCAATTTGTAATAATTTATTTCAGTTCAATCTGCAGTTGAAAAGCTCGATTTTCCCTCCGGTTCCAATGACAAAGAAGAAGAGGAAAATTCTCCGGTCGAGCAAGTCGCCTTGACCGTCCCGGTCACCGACGACACCTCACAGCCGGTAATCACCTTCCGTATGTGGGTACTCGGTTCTGCGGCTTGCTTCCTCCTCTCTTTTCTCAATCAGTTCTTCTGGTAACTCTTCAATTCAATCTCATTATCTAATCTAGTCATTTATATTAATTCTCCGATTTCTAATTGTAATCGATATAATCAATGAATAGATTCCCCCACTTGAGCTTATTAGCTCGAATTTTTTTTTTTTAATAATATCACATTTCATAGGATAGTGTACAAGTAGAATAGAGTTAGATTTGCAGATTCAAAAAATAATAGTAATGATTTAGCTTTTTGCATTGTGTTTAGGTACCGTAAGGAACCTCTGACGATCAGTTCTATCTCAGCTCAGATTGCGGTGGTGCCGCTAGGCCACCTAATGGCGGCAGTGCTGCCGCGGAGAGTGTTTTTCCAGGGGCGCAAGTGGGAGTTCACTCTTAACCCTGGCCCATTTGGTGTCAAAGAGCATGTTCTCATTACCATTTTTGCAAATTCAGGGGCATCGAATCCGTATGCTATTCATGTTGTGAGTGCAGTGAAGATATTTTATCGGAGGAATTTGACGTTTTGGGTGTCGTTAGGGGTTGTGCTGACCACGCAGGTGCTCGGGTTTGGATGGGCGGGGCTTTTCCGGAGGTACTTGGTTGAGCCTGCTGCTATGTGGTGGCCTCAAAACCTTGTGCAGGTGTCTCTTTTCAGGTACTTGAGATTTTAGAATTATGGTAAAGTGATGATATATAGCACTTGCGTCCTGAACTTGAGCCCTATATGTCTTTTAATGAGTGTATTATGTACAGTATATATTGGAATACTATTGGTATTGATATTGGGAGAAATAACAAGTTGATAGTTGAATGATGTATCACAGACTGGCTTATTAATGGATATCCCTCTCTTATAACTACAGTTAGTGGCAAATGCACTCTTTTGCTACCACACTTTAAGCTGCAATGCACATGTAAAATGCGTTTTATAGAGGTCATCAAGTTGATAGGAACCGGAGAATGAATAGAGCCTGCATCTATAGTGGAAAATGAACTGTTTGATTTTGAAATTCAAGCTCCAGTGCATGTATTTTACTTGGATTACAATTATATTTTTTCCCCTGAATAAGACAAGTTTGATATTATATACCTGGGCTCAGATTTGTATTGAATTTGTAGGAACTCGGTAATGAATAGTAGATCCTTAACTGCAATCACTGTATCTAAAAAAAATTATGGTGTTTTCTTTTCCATGATACACGCTGTTTCACTTGGTAAACCCATTTAAACTTTCACTGGCAGGGCACTTCATGAGAAAGAAAAGAGAACCGGTGGTGGATTGACACGGAATCAGTTCTTCCTAATTGCTTTCACGTGCAGCTTTGCTTATTATGTCTTTCCAGGATATCTTTTCCCAATGCTCACTTCCATGTCCTGGCTCTGCTGGATATTTCCTTCTTCAGTCCTAGTTCAACAGCTTGGTTCCGGACTTCACGGTCTTGGGATTGGTGCTGTTGGACTTGATTGGTCTAGCATATCTTCATACATTGGCAGTCCGTTAGCTAGCCCATGGTTCGCCACTGCAAATATTGCTGTTGGCTATCTTCTTTGTATGTATGTATTTGCGCCTACGATGTACTGGCTCAATGTGTACCAGGCAAAGACCTTCCCTATTTTCTCGGATGGCCTCTTTACCTCAACTGGCCAAAAGTATAACATCTCAGCTATTGTAGATTCAAACTTCCACATTGACTTAGAAGCATATGACCGTGAAGGCCGCCTCTACCTCAGCACTTTCTTTGCCATGACATACGCATTTAGTTTTGCCTGTCTCACTGCTACCATTGTTCATGTCGCCCTCTTTCATGGCAGGTAAGTTGCCTCTCTGTGATCATGTGCCTTCTATTATATATTTCAAATGTCTATTCTTGGAATCTCATGTCCTCACTTTTCGGAACACAGAGATTTATGGCAAGTGAGCAAGTCTGCCCTAAAGGAACGGAAGATGGATGTACACACAAAGCTTATGCAGAAATACAAGCAAGTTCCTGAATGGTGGTTCACATGCATTCTTCTGATAAACATTATAGTCACCATCTTTATCTGTGAATACTACTCCGACCAACTTCAGTTACCATGGTGGGGTGTCTTGTTAGCATGTGTTCTTGCCTTCTTCTTTACCCTTCCGGTTGGAGTTATCACGGCCACAGCAAACCAAACACCAGGATTGAACGTGATAACAGAGTATATAATTGGCTACCTCTATCCAGGGTATCCAGTTGCTAATATGTGCTTTAAAGTGTATGGCTATATTAGTATGAAACAAGGACTGATGTTTCTACAAGACTTCAAACTTGGCCATTACATGAAAATACCACCCAGAGCAATGTTCATGGCCCAGGTGAATTTCTGTTTCCCTTTGAGATGATTATTGTCAAATCTAGCAAATTAAATGACATTTTACCATTATAGATTTGGGTAATAAGTGATGGCCGCTATATTCTGGAAAGTGCAGTTACTTATAGTTTCAAAAACCACAATTTGCTGCCACTGATGAAGGGGATTAGTTGGTATGCCTGTTACAGAAGTTATAGATATGTAAAATGCGACTAGCCTTATCAATTCTAGTTTTTGAGAAGATAGATTTGACATTGTTATACCAATCAATCAAACTAAACACATTGGTAGCTTTCTTATAGCTGCACAGTTAGTCTTATTGCTTTTATTTTTTTCCCCTTTTCTGTTGAACAGGTGTTAGGAACTGTAATATCAGCATTCGCTCACTTAGGAACATCATGGTGGCTCATGGATACCGTTCCAAACATCTGTGACAGAGCTGTCCTTCCTTCAGGCAGCCCCTGGACATGCCCAGGTGACCATGTATTTTACGATGCCTCTGTCATTTGGGGCCTAATAGGGCCAGAAAGGATCTTTGGTGATCTTGGTTACTACTCGGCTATTAATTGGGCTTTTCTAGTTGGGGCAGTAGCCCCTGTTGTAGTTTGGTTTGCGCAAAAGGCATTCCCAAATCAGCTTTGGATGAAAATGATATCAGTTCCTGTGCTATTAGTTTCAATAATCAACATGCCTCCTGCTACTTCTGTGAACTACAACAGTTGGATTATCATTGGTTTCCTTTCTGGATATGTAGCATTTAGATACCATCGTGACTGGTGGAGTCGAAACAATTATGTGTTATCTGGAGCTCTTGATGCTGGACTGGCTTTCATGGGGGTGTTGTTGTATTTGTGTTTAGGGATGGAACACGTTAGCCTTGAGTGGTGGGGAAGTGATTCCGATGGATGCACGCTGGCTTCTTGCCCAACTGCTCCCGGGATTGTTGTTAAAGGATGTCCAGTTTTCTAGGTCTTACTTGTATGTCCGGGTGGTGTTTGCTGCCCTCTCTCTGCTTGACAGAGTTGTATAAAAAAAGATAGAAGAAGAAAATTGGTATTGGTGTTGTAAAGGTGTTGTATTTTTTTGTATAGATGATGCAAATAGTCTACCTTTGAGCAGTGCAGAAACTTATTTTCATTATAAGCAAAGTGACAAATTTTACTGATTGTTAACTCAAGAAAATTACTATGTTAATGCAAGTTCACTTGTGAGTTGTGACTTTGTACGATTTAGTAATAGAACTCAACAAATGTCCATGCCTTTGTGTTCCATTCTTTGTATATCCTACTACTGTATTTATCTAGTCTACTAGTATGTAAACGAGGTCAGAAGCATTTCACAACTTACCGCCTCTACTTATGATGAGATAGGGCTACAATCAACACTAACATAGTCAAAGCTTGAATTCGACATGAGCTCCACAGTGGTGCTTGAACTCCGTTGTAATTCTTCTAAATCAAAAATTTGAAACTAGAATGCTCGGATTTATTTTGGTCTGCAAGTTTGAAAAACTACCAAACCGTAAGTCCGTAATGATTTATAACTTGAATGCTCGAATTTGAGACTGAACTAGTGGAGCGCAAGCCAAGCCTGTACTGCTTGAGCTCACGGCCCATGGACCACAGTCCACACGACTTGTGCTGTTGGGGATCAGTCAGGACTCAGGATAGTAGTCAGTCACGCTTTTCAAGTACTCTCTCTCTTGTTCCTTTCCCTACAGTTAGTTACCTCAAGTGCATACCTTACCTGATTTCTAACGCTAAAATCGCACTTTAACAGTCAGCAGAACCTGAAGAAATTATTAGTCTCCTCCTGTTTACTGATAAATAAACTAGCGAAAAAAAGCTTCAACCAAGTCAGCCATGGAGTTGGAGGTGAGAGTTGTTGGTGGAATAGAGAGCTGCTTCGTATCGCTGCCTCTCTCACTTATCCAGACACTTCAATCCGGTGGTTATCTGCCTCCAATCCTAGCAATCGAGCTCCGTTCAGACGAGCGTCTCTGGAACGTGGCCTGGTGCGGTTCTGCTTCGTCTTCGTCTTCGATTGAGGTACAGTGAACCTCCAACTGTTAATTAATTAGGCTAATTGAATATTTGCTTTGGGAAATGAAGATGTGCCTAATTCTAATTGTAGAGGTGAATTTTGCACTTTGTAGATTGCTCAGCACTATGCGGATTGCATTGGTTTGAAGGACCGTAGTGTGGTTAGAATTCGGGTAGTTAGTGACTTGCCCAAGGCGACTCTGGTTACGATTGAGCCGCTTACTGAGGATGATTGGGAGATTTTGGAGCTCAACTCTGAGCTTGCTGAAACTGCTATTTTGAAGCAGGTGTGATTTGATCAACTACTCGATGATTTTTTATTGTTTTGAAGGTTTTGTTCAAGTAAAACCATTTTAATTTTATATTGGAGGTGTTTTGAGTGCATCAGAGATTAGCTTATGATGAGTTTGTGAACACTTATTTTGGTAGGGCTTGGCTTGCTGAAACTATTTTGGGGTGAAATCTGATGAAGAATTAAATGTGCTAATAAGTTTATTAGAGGCTCACATTTAACTGAAGCTGATTGTTAATCTTCAAGTACCGAAGTATTTAGGCTACTAAGTACAGTGGAAACTGCTTAAACTTCTGCTATAATGATTTTCTGAATGATAACTAGGCCAGAACATAGATAGACCATCTAAAAGTATATACGGAGTACATGTTTTTCTTTCTGAAAGTTTCAGAGTTCAGCTATTGTAACCTAACAATAGTCTCATGATTTAAGAGCAGATTTCCTCATTTATCCAGTAAAACTAATTTCATGCCGCATGCAGGTCGGAATTGTCCATGAAGAAATGAGATTTCCACTGTGGTTGCACGGACAAACAGTTGTTAATTTTCTTGTCATGTCAACCTTTCCCTCAAAACCAGTAGGTAACTTCATACTTTCAGTTTCAAGTGATTTCTTACTGGAGTAAGACGTACACCGTGTTATGTGCGAAAACTTTCTGATGCAATGGCTTCATGAGAACTTATACCAGTTTATCTGACTTTAGAATCTTTTCTTTTTTCCAGTTCAACTCGTACCCGGAACTGAAGTTGCGGTTGCTCCAAAGAGACGCAAAAATCCATCCATGCAATCTCCAGAGCAGGGCCATACAATCACAAAAGTGCTCCTGCGTGTGCAAGACTCAGACAGTAGATTTATTCAGAAATGCAACCAGAATGGTGCTGAATTGGATGTGGTCTTCACTTCAGGTGCTTTTATCCATCCAGAGACAGCTAAAAGATATGCATTTAGTCCACTACAATCCGTGGTGATTTCTCCAAGCCTACGATCCAAAGTGAACAAGAAAAAGCATCACTCTAAAGGTGGTGCAACTGAGAAGGAAGTTGGCATCCCAAGGGTTACTGATAATCAAGATTGT
The DNA here is from genome assembly GCA_028659135.1 of Plantago lanceolata. NCBI lineage: Eukaryota > Viridiplantae > Streptophyta > Magnoliopsida > Lamiales > Plantaginaceae > Plantago > Plantago lanceolata. The sequence goes on along the minus strand of JAQRGC011626287.1, from coordinate 3,123 downwards.
CATCAGGTCGTTGTTCATATATTATTGTCAGAGTCGGTAGTGAAAGGACATGTAATGCTATCTCCAACTCTCCGCCTCTACTTGGGAGCACAACTACATTCATGTAGGTTAACTTTCTTGTCTCAAATAATGATTAACTTTTTGATAAGTCGGCTATCACCACTCACATTCTTATTTTAAATTTCTTCTTGTATTCTTAGTCATTACTATATTCTGTGATTACTTTAATCTTGTGAGTGACATGTCTGGCTAGTTGAGATGTATGTCCACATATTATGCATAGCTTTATATTCTGTTGTGTATAATGTGGATTTCTTTGCTAGCTATGCAAAACTCCATTCATATAATGTAGGTTTATTCTTTTAATTGGTTAGGAAAGGCCAACTCAGAAACTCTTATAATGTAGAGTACTGGTACCTGAATCGTATCTTTTCTCAATATGCAATAGGCCATAGAATACTGGTACCTGAATCGTGTCTTTTCTGGAGACACAGTTAATGCTAGATCATCACATTTCATGAAAATGAATTGTGTTGGTTTCAAGAAATCTAGTGATCTTGTTAATTCCTGTTATGCATGCAACCAAAATGTTAATTCCTGTTATGCATGCAACCAAAATGATCTTTTATATGTTTGTCAATTATATATTACCTCAAGGTGCTTTGTATCTGGACCTCATTTGTCTTCAATTCTCTCATTTTCAGGGATATACCTAAAAGGCTGCAACTTTAGTATAAAGAAAGACATTCCTCCAGTTTCAGTTTCACCTTGTCAATTCAGGTTTCAAAACCATGATGATATTGAGAAGAGTGGTGTAGAAATTGTAAATAAACACGACAGCAGTAAAAGCAAAAATATCCTTATTAGAAGCAATTCCAATACTGAAATGGGTACAGGTGATTGGTCAATCCATGAGAAGATTGTTGGATCTCTTTCTTTTATATCTCCTCATGATGGGGCTAAAGAAATATCTACTGGGACTGGAGAATCACATACCATGGCTGGCTATAGGAATGGGTTTTCTACTCTTTTACGTATGTGGTATCTAGCTCAGCTTGATACTATCATATCAAATGCAGCAGATGATGTAAACTCTTTGGTTTTAGGAAGCACATCTCTGATTCATTTAAAAGTAAAAAATAAAAAAATTCCTGGGCATGGTAATATACACAAATCAAATTATAAGATCCCCAGAAGCAAAAATCAAGTGGATGAACCCTATGTGGATGTCTTATATATTCTTTCACTTTCGGAGGAGTTGGTGCATGAAGAAGATATTAGCATATATGAACTTGCATTTGAGAAAGGCAACATTGATAAATATACTTCAAGAAGTTTGGATGCGCTTCTTGGGAAGCTGCAGCTAGGTGAGGTTATGTCGTTCCATGCAGCACCTGAGACATTGCCCGACGACATCCTCAGTGCTGAAATATCTTCATTAGATTGGATGGGTACAGCACCTGCTGATGTAAACTACAGTAGGTATTTTCTCACAGTCTCTTTAAATTTGATCATTTAATTTTACATTTAAAAGTTTATGAAGTAGCCATAACTGTTCAAGTACATATAGCTCTTAGTTGTTTTACTGGTCTTTAGATGTTCTGCACTGTACGCACTACGCAGCAAATTTATGTTCTGATTTAGGAGCTAAGAGCTGAGAAAAATATCAAAACTGTGATTTCTCTTTAGCCTGGAATGTCCAGTAGAAATTATTCTGGTTACCTTTAGTTAGAAAACTTGACATGAAAAAGGCACGATAAATGAATGACCATTTTGTCAGGATCTATTCTCAAGGTAGCTTTACCTTGGTTTACCAAGAAATAGGTAGGTTGATAATAAAATGGGTTGGTACAGATTGTGTGACCTAAGAGCAATTAACTTAGTGAAACACCTCTATCCCAATACATAAGCTAGATAGTTTGCTCTGACAGATAATCACAGTTCGGTTGGGGTCTCCAGTATGTTCTAGGAGTCCTTAATTGAGAATATGAGTTGGATGTTCACCCAGAGGATCCCCCCCCCCCNCCCACCCCACACACACACAAAAGAAAAGAGTTCGTTTGACATTGTTAGAAGTTTTCGAGAAGGATGATTTGAATCACTATAGAACCTGTAAGGTCCCGAGTTGCTTAACTCCTACCAGACCCCACAGAAAAGGCCTACACGTAATGGCTGTTAAACTAGATTTTTATTTAATATGCCCTTATCTCTTTTCAACACATGTGATGATACTGTTTGATAGCTGCGTATTCAGCTTTTTTCACTAACTTCGCAATTAACCCACAGGACTGACAGCTCTATTGTCTCCTCAATCTGGAATGTTATTCAGTGACTGTGATCTTCCACTTCCTGGGCATATTCTAATCTATGGACCTCCAGTAAGTGCCATCATGAGTAGTTCATTTTCCTTGGTTCCAATGATTGATTGTAATGTTAAATCTTTTCTTGATCAAATGTTGAGTTCATTATTCCCTTTGGAAATTGGATTTACAATTTGAAGCACTAAAAGAGACTATTGATTAGTCCGAGTGTCTCTTCTGTTTTTAATTTATAAGAACCTCAATTATATTGTAAATCTTCTGATTACAGTAAGTTTGCTAAGATCTTCTAACTGCAATAACTTTGCTAAAATCTTCTATTTACAATCAGATTCTGTAAGATACCAACCAGCAATTACTTGAAGAATGGAAGACTTCAATGTTTTAGCTAGCGAATATATCTGTCGTTAGAAAGCTGTTTTACGTTGATTAATATGCATTGTTCTGTATAGGGTTCAGGAAAAACATTACTGGCCAAAGTCTCTGCGAAATCAGTTGAACTGCGTAAAGATATTTTGGCACATAGGTAAGACATTTCTTTAATTTATAATGTATTGCTTTTGTTTCATAACTGTGTGATGATAATGGTTGGATTCTGAAATTATTTGCTAAATTCATTTTTTTTTCTCGTCTGCAGAGTTTTTGTACCTTGCTCGAAACTTGCTCTTGAGAAGCCTCCAATCATACGTCAGGCGCTTTCAAGCTGCATATCTGAAGCTTTAGATTATGCACCATCTGTCATCATTTTTGATGATCTTGATAGTATCATTGCACCTCCATCAGAGTTGGAAGCATCTCAATCATC
>JAQRGC011624641.1:0-11063 GCA_028659135.1 Plantago lanceolata | reverse complement strand
GGAGGAAATGACCAACCAAGGTTTGCATATCGGCATTAGATAAACATATCATCAAAAGTGACCCGGACAAAAGTGGCACAATGTTCGATGTTCCTTACAAGGTCACATTACCCCGGAATATGGTGACATTCCAAGTAGTCCACGAATGGAAACTCTGCTGTATAACTGTAGTGTCACCAACCCGGAGCAGATTTGATGTAGTGAATTGAGACCAACCCCACATAACGTACGCACATCTGATCTTCGAAGAACACAAAACCTCAAAGTCTTGGTCCCCCAAAACATGTAAAACCCGTGGGTTGACACCAATGGACAGTTGCGACTTAGCAAAATCCAAAGGTAGGTGTTGCATAATACAGTGACATGAGATAGAGTATAACTTCTACAGTACTACTTGTGGGTAACCAATCACTTATGTGCAAAGAGGATACTAACCAGCGAATACTCGTCGTGTAAAGTCTCTGCAGTAACATGATGAACAAGTATAGGGCAACACAGAAATTTTCGCGTATTGGTCAGTTCAGTAAGGTACAAATCACCTTGGATGTTTGAACCATGCCTGAACATGCTAATGTTCCACACCAACGGACAGGCATCACTTTCAGTAATTACAATTATATCTGGGTCTGCCAGGTTTGCCCAGGATGCTAGACCAGCCCATCCTGTGGTTATGTCAGCTCGTCTACCATTAACACGGCAAACAACAGCGAAGCTGCCCACATTTGCAATGTTCAATATCCCATGGCTTTTCCCACGGGATAGATGACAAGCTGCAAAGTCAGCCGGAACCCGCTGGACATAAAAGTGCACCTTGGTCAATTTGTTAACATGAAAAATATAACACTTAGGCTTGCTCAACTATTTTCTTAAAATGCAAAGCCTCCTATTTGTTTCGATACATCAGGGTAAAACGAAAAAGGGAGTAGCCTAACAATCTTATAGGTGTTTTTAAGTATAGATGACACAGCCACGCGTGAAACAACCAGGCCCACAAAAAAGTTGAATTACTCTACTACATTTGTATATCCTAAATCATGATCAAATAAAAGGAAGCAACTAAACCATATTTAGAATTACGGTAACTCAGAATTGTAGGATGCTTATGAGTGTAGTTGACAATACCAGTCTATTTCCCGGCGAGACTGCACGTGTTGTTACTTGAATTACACAATGATTGACATGATGGATTGCACAGGCTCGGTCCGTTCTTGCTACCACCCCCAGTGATCCTGCAACCGATACAACTGATGCTCCTGCGCAACAAAGGTTGAAGATGGGAAACAAACCACCACATGCACTTCTACTAACACATGAGATATTGTCCTTACAGAAGACTAACCAGACAGACCATGCGCTCCAAGTATTGGCCAGTTCTGTCCATTTAACACCCTGTTAAGTCGGTTTGCCTCCATATTGTCAACTGCAAACACAATTGATGCGTAATGTAAAGCAGTTAGTATACATGTGTGAAATAAACTCTTTTATGCGTAAACTCTAGACAAGTAACTTCATCTGCATATATATATGAAGGCATACCCATATTTAAACAAAATGAATAAGTTACAACTTACTTGATTCAATAAGTCTCTTACGCTTCAGCTGGACTGCTGGTGTTTCATTAAGGTTCAATTGATGGCCAAGGCCACAACTAACAAGATGTTGAACGGTTGCTCCATTAGCAGGCTAGCTACAACTCCGATGTTGTTCTCATCCCAATCACTCATTTCGAGGTTTTGACCTGCTTCCCGACTAGGCCTCCCGACAAGTGTTTCTCCAAATATCTTAACATCGAACCCATCGTTGTAGTTGAAACTGAATTGAACTACATCAACGGGAGATAAGATGTATATATCCCTGAACGTTTCCCATCCGTTACCCATGTACATGTTTCTGCCCTCGATCTTAGTATGTACTACCCACGGGATACTATCAGCTGCAACTAAATTCAATTTGGTGGGCAAGTGAGGTAGGCACTCTTTAACAATTGTTTCCGGAATTTCCTGCATCAAATTAATAGCAAACACAGAAACTTCTAAAACATACAAACACTTCACAAAATGACCAAATATGTTTAAGGATCCAACATGGATTTAAGATCAAAATACACTATGGAGGAAAATGAGAGCATGTGATTGATACCAGAATTGAAAAAAAAAATGCATTTTCATGTTTCATGCTGTATTCTAATAACGCAGCAATCACAGACATATCCGTCAGTAGAGATAATTTCCAATTATAACCAAAACACTTCACAAAATGACCAAATATAGTCAGGCTCCCATCTGGAATTAAGATCCAAATACCATATTTGGCGAAATGAGATCATGTGATTGATACCCCGAATTGACAAAACAAAAAACACAATTCCATTTTTCATGATCTATTCTAATACCCCAGCAATCACACACATATGAGCGAATTCACAAGTATACCCAAAATATACAAAACCCAATTTACAACTAGAAAGAGACAATAGCATTACCACATCGGTAGAATCATCAAGTCCAAACAGGTGGATGAAGTTGTGCTCGCCGGCTGCCAATATTGAGGGTCGCCTTTCGCCGTCTGTCTGAAGAGCCATTAAGGCGTCTTAGAAGAAAATGATAAGAATGAAGGAGGACGATTGTTTATTTTTTCAACGTAAATGGGGTAAAGGTGTATTCGTAGTTGTGTCGGTATTCATACGATAAAGAAATGACTGAACTTAAGTGCAGCTTTAACAAAGTATCACATACACGTGTGTAACAGTCATGGACCGATATCTGGAGCGAGCCCCCCATATCTACCATATATGTTACTTAAAGAATTGACACATAACATCCACCGAAGGGATAATAGTCGGTATAGTGATAGGGTGCAATGTACCAAGGTTACGATAAAGCACATGCTACAACACGGAAAGAATCGACACATGTATTGTCAACATTTAATTTCGTCATACGTACAAATACTTAGTTAAAACAACAAACATTGAATCTACATTATTGTTTAGTTACAGTCCATTGATACGAATAAAATCAACTCAACGTACTTTACGTTATGTTCGGATTGATTTGCCCATGTTGGTTTTTTTGGTAACAACCCGATGTAATAGCCTTTGATACCGACACATAGGCGCATATATGCAGCTTGTCAATTATTACATAAACGGTAACCCCATTTTTTCATGTCGGTGTTTTATAATTATTATCCTACAATTCTAGTAAAACAAAACCATATCATTAAGACACTGTTGGGTCCACAATGGAAACTAACATAATATCTGAGTTGCATATAATATATAGACGTTTTAGCTTTTAATAATGCATAACAACATATAAGCGACAAAAATATTAAGTTCAACAAAGTTCACATCATATTTTAGAGATATTCAGCTCCAATATAACATGATTACCTATGAAGGGTGCACTTAAGTAAAATAAACTTCATGATATTTGCTTACTACCAATAGATTACACTGACTTGGGATTTTTATGTATACATCATTACGAAGGCCACACCATCATGTACTTATAAATTTATACCATGATATAGGATCTGCACTTAAGTATAGTCAAACCTGAGACATGCAAGATCACCCAAGTGTTTGTATACCATGTCAGAGTAAGTATTCTAGAATGATATAGTCGAATTGATACGGGACCAATATAAAGTACAATTCATCATCAATGTAAATATGCATACAACTTATAGTACAAAATGATTTTGTCTAATGTTGAAGATGCATAAACAGCTCGCCTGGAGTCTGCTACCAAAGAGGATTGCACTAACCAAAAATAAACTAAAGTTCATCTGCCAAAATATGCACTCAACTGCAGCTGGAGTGTTGTGCATCAAAACAACCAGATACCCGCCCCCCTGGACATAATGTATTCATAGACAAAAGATATACACGAATCATAAGATAACATTCTAAGTGGAGTAGTCTAGTTCACTTCAACAGAAGTTTTGGGTTGACAAAGCATGCAATCATCTTTGATCTGTAGTTCGTGGCTGTTAACTCGGTGTATTCACCCGCCTCATTCGAAATGCTATTTACCGATTGACGCTTAACCATCTTGTCCACCAAGTGACACACCAGAACCCCTGAGTCTCTACTGTTCTGCACCATTCTCGGACATTTGCTGGGACCAACTCTAGGCTCGATCTCACTTGTGGTCCCAGGTTTAGGCTTTACCAGTGGAGTGGTCTTGTTGGCATTTGTTAGAGCCCTTTTCATGCGGCTCTCGAAATACTTCTTCTGCATATATACATGCAGACCATCATTTTCACGATTGTCATATAATATATTATACCGGACATATTCATGTATAAATGCAATTACTAACCACTTCATAGCATTGTCGAAGATGAAGGTCCAGAGATCCATCCCGAGGGTACAACGGGTTAAACATAGTCCACGCATGGGTCTTCACCGAATACTTCAAAACCGTCCAATGGGATCCTCGACTAACCCGTTCATCGATCGCACCAGGGCTTGTCATTGGGATAATGATCACATCAGAATCCATTGCCTGGACTATCTGTTTATCCACCAGATCGGCAACAACTTGATCATAGTGATAGTTTGACACCACATCCTACAAGACAAAACAAATAAAACTGAGCAAGGCGAATCGTAATTCGGTAACAAACTCATATAGACTAGACTCACCCAGACTCTGCTAGTTATGATGAAGGTGGATAACATCTTGTCTTTGTATGCTTCCATTTGCATTATTAACTCACCCCATGAATCCATGACCTTTGCCACATTTTACTTGTCAAAACATGCCATTGTCTATCAACATGTTACAAAAAAACATAGAAATATGTCTACTTTTCAGAAAGCGTTAGTGGCTGCACTTATAGAAATAATATACCTTTTAAGATTGCACAATGTGACAACCTTATTAACCTACATATATCTACCTGTGTTATCACTAATGAAATTACATTGTGTAGTTTAAACTGTACTTATCAACAACCTAATGAAATCTACCCCCACACAGTTGTACTTAAAGATCCACATGGATGCAGCACTACTCAACACAAACCACTTACTGAATAAGAGACGTCTTCGTGATGGAGGACCTTCAATGCATCCTCAGCAGTCACTTTTGAGAATGTCCCAGACCCACTCCAGATAACACTTGACACACCATAATTTAAATAAACATAAAAAATTTATAAGTACAGGCACAACAGACTGGCTTCCAAAAACACTCAACAAAATATATATAAATTACTAATAATTCACGTTACCTGTTTGCACGCTCAAAAAAGGCCTTTTCTATCCTGAATTTGGTGGGTCCAAGCGACTGCTCTACTGCTTTAAAACTCCTGTCCCACCTGAACGCGACTCTCCGCTGAGCTACAAAACCTCCTTTGCACAAAGGAGTAAGCGCCTTTGGAACCCTTGATTCTTTCGCTGTCCTTCTCTTAACTCCTCTGACAATAGTACCGCGGTCATCTTTAACAACCTTATGCTTCACGTCTGGTTCAGGACTCGTAAAATCCTCAGCTGGATCAATTATCACATCTTGAGTTGATTCATTGTGCTCTTGCATATATGTTAGCAACAACATCTTTGGGTGCGGCTCCCCAATCTACATACTGTTAGTACCCACCTCCGGCTCACTGCTAGCACTTGGTATATGGTTAAAAAATGGAACTCGACCGGGGCTTACAACCAGCACTCAAGCTCGGTTTTGCACTTGTACTCACAGTCGGCATACTCGAGTAGCGAGCAGACGACTTAGCAGTCAACCGTCGGATGATTTCGTCCTTTCGCCTGACTATTTCCTCGAGATCAATCACCTGCTCCGTCTGCTGTTTGTAATCATTGGTTAGCATGTCATGAGACTGCACCAATTCCATGTGCTTTATGTTCTCGGGATTCTCAAACACTTGTGTATAATTAAGTTGGCTCAATCTTCTCTGTTTCCAACTCAAGAATCCTAGTATTTGCATTCCGTAAGCTCTCTTCCATCTGCATTTTAATACATCCTTCTGATCTGACTTCTCTCAGCAACTGTTCCTTTTCTTCCAACCATTCAACCTTAATTTTACTCAAACTCTCTTCAACATGGTTCAGTTTGTGTATCAGTTCATCTCGCTCTTCCAAAGCATCTGTCAGCGCACCTGTCAACTCTTTTATATCCACTTCCTTTATCTTCTCATTCTCACGAAAAGCCTTTTCAACATTTGAAACCTCTGCCATGATTTCATTAACATGGCCTATATAAGCCACCTTCGTGTCAATAATCTCCTTTTTCACAAGCTTAACACCAGCACTTAGTTTCACCAATTCTTCACCCATCTTAGTGACTTTACCCTTGCTCATATTTGACTCAATTCTGAGACTATCTCTTTCGAGAGTAAGAGATCTGCCCTCCAACAATGCAGCATTCAGTTCTTGTTCCATACGAACCAACTCGAGCTTAAAAGCATCGATGTCAACCAAGTAATCTTCACTTCTAACATCTATATCAATTAACCCACCAGCTACCGGTTCAGGCTCAATGTTTTGAGCAATTTCTGTGTTCTGCATGTTATTTGGAGTCGAAAAATGCAGCGAGCAAGATGGGGGGGGGGGTAACTCCTATATCATCATATCCTATCGTACAGTTTGGGACTTGCAACGTGGTACCGGGAACCCCACCCGACTTATCGGCACAGTCTGGTTGGACGCGAACTTTAACAGGGGTCTCCTTCACGTGATCGACGTCTTCCGTCCCATCATTGCAATCCACCACCTTCACTGTGGGCATACACCCAACCCTAAAACCTTTAATAGGGCTATCACCAAGGTCATATGCTTCTCCATCATCATCATCCAAATCTGTTTCATCCACGTTATCAGCTGCAAGTGGACTCGTTACCATTTCTTCATTCCCCTCAGCACCATATCCAGCCTCGTTACCTAATCCATCGTTACAACCCTCCTCATCATTACCCACTGGCAACTCATTGGATGTACCCTCAGCAAAAGCCGCCGGCGTTGGCTGAGTTGATGCATTCACAAGACCAATTGTTCGGTAAATCTCCTTTTCCGCAGTTGTAGCTCGTATCTTATTAGTCATCTCCTACAAGCAAAGTTGTGTATTACATCATCCACTTGTTGTATCATATAACCACACATTGTGTATGGATCATGATTAATGTCTAACAGTAAAGAAAGGAAGTTTGGCATTTTTCAGCTTTACATGTAAAGCATTCAGATCCCATGCCAGAAATCTCGGACAGCTCGCAGGCACACGCCTAGGTATGATATCAAAATGTTCACACACAAAGTACTACAGGCACAATCAGAAAAGTTGATTTAGGTGGTGCAAAAGAAAATAAAATGAAGATATTGTAGTCTACGTAATAAACTTACTGGAAGGATGTGAGCACATCCAGCTAATTTCATTGTTTCTGTTGAAACCATCGATTTTACTAAGTGTGATAGAATGTAGTTTGACCAATCATACATACAAATCTCATCAAGCTCTTCAACATACTCACATACCCCCCATCCAATGGATGTATTCAAGCTTGGTAGGAAATAGGCGCACATCAGATATATAGTCATTAGCTGTGCAACATCATCGGCTCTAGTTTCATCTTCTGAATTACACAGCTTCCTTAGTTTCCTAAACACAACAGTCTTCCGACACTGCTTCTGACTCTCATCGTCGTCGTTTTCAACAAAAACCTCTGGAAAACATCTTCTCATCCACGGTGTTACACTGAACCCCTTTCCCGTATTTATCTCTGCACAACCATCTACAATACCATACAACAATACCACGTCACGTTTGGTTAAGTGCAACTGCTTCCCACCAAACCTGAATACTTTTCCCACATGGTCAAAACACCTAAGAATAGTGCGTATGTCCTCCTCGTTCTTCTTCGTTACTTCAGTCAGATACTCCTCTTCGCCTTCGATGATTGATTTAACCATAAGCCAACAGGGAGTTTTCTTCATAGATTCAATATGAAACGGTTTGATGTTCAGTTGTTTGATCTCATCCACAGTTGTTTTCAGATTGCTGCGGTAGTAGGAAACCTTTTTTTTTACAACCACTTTGTCTGTGGGACATCATACAAACATGTCTAGTTAAAAAGACACATCATAACATATGAATAATAATCATTCTGTTTGAAACAATTCAATGTGGGTAACTTACCAAATCTGATCTTATTTATAACATAGGGGACCTCTTCCACATCATCGTTTTCTGAAACAACAAGCATGTTGGATTATAATGCTATACATCGATATAACCAATTTGACTATGTTAGTTTCATCTAAATGCTCATTGGATGGGGAACTACCTGAATCCGAAGACTCCCAAATTGGCTTCTCAACTACTCTCAGTTTCGGAACGAACCGATTAACCAGCGCTACAAAAGTGGTGGAAAACACTGTTAGACCTCTACTGAAAGTCAATGTACTCATGTATACCGAAGTTATACAACATTAATAATTAGCAAATTCGTTTAACATGTCTCTCCAGCGTCAACCTCCTTCCGTCGGTGTGCTTTACGCCTTGGCTTGTCGGATTCACCCACACTATCTGAAATATGTCAATATTGGTTAGCACTGATACGAATACATAAATTGCATATATGACCGTGACATCAGAGCGGGATGCACCTGATAAACTTGGTTCTGTGAACAACTTCTTTGGCGATATCCTACACCCCTTTTTATTTTTCCTGGATGTCACCTTGTAGTCCTGAAGTTTTGCTGAATCAGGAACACTTCCAACTGTGTTACAAATAAATGTATTAGATAACACAAAAGTTACGTTGGCAAAATGGTAGCATTAAAATGGCAAGTGCTTATGCAATACCAGAGCTTGCCGTAGGCATAGATGGCATGTAAAGAGAACCAGATCCCTCTTCATGATTTAACTTGCTTTTCCGGCGTCTTTTCTTCGTCTTACGTTTCCCCTCAACATCATCTGAAAACCACCCCCCATGAAATAAGTTAATAAAACATTGCAGACCCAATTCTTTATGAATACACAAATGGTTTAACATTAAAACCTCTTGGCAGTTTACGTGCCAATTTCGTCTTCCTCTTACCCTTATCCTTGTTCCTCACCATTTCAGAAGCGCGGGAGCTAACTTCTGTGCAATAATAAAAAATAGTAGTGCTCAATAACGCTTATAAGTAACTCTATCTTATACACTGTCAACTAATATGTATACTATATTTGCATCTTACCACTTGATGTTGCTACCATTTTACACAAGTACAGCCCACCTACCAAACAGTTAATCTGGGATGCATCTAAATGGTTTAAGTATAGACAAACATTTTATACAAAGTACAACCATTATTTTTCATCATCTCATGAATACTTTAAGTGCAGTCACACTAACATTTAAGTATAATGTCTGCTTTTAATAACAGTCACCGTACCCCACCCTTATATAACAAATAACAACCCCACCAATCCGATCTGGATGCCTGTTTTAGACATAAGTCGCTTTCGCATATGATTGCACAAAGTGTAGTCGTTGTCATACAGCTATACTTATATAAAGAATTATCCATTCAAATTCAAGAAAAATTATTCAACCCCCTAGACATGGATTTTGCTTAAACAATTATTATAACTGTAGTTTAACCTGCAATCGGTTGGATCATATTGTCTGCTATTTTCACAAAATCCCGTGGTTGTGATGACCCGGCTTGTTCCAACTGATCGGTATCCTCGCTTGCCCCCACCCGGCCTTCGGCAGCCAACCTTCTCCGCTTCTTCTTCTTATGCTTATTCGCCATTGCTTTTCAACAAACAGAGACAAAAATTAGACCGAATAAAGAACTTGTTTCATTGAACAGTGAAAACTTGACTCTACTAACCTTTATCCCTTGTTCTCTTCATCAGCCGGACTCGGAGCTCCTCTGATCTTGTCATTTTTTCCGATTTCTCCCTAATGTAGCTGGGTTTTGCCACTATTCACCGCAGTCGCAATCACCAGGTTGAATAGCAACAAAATTGGCAAATGAAGCACAAATCCTTCTCTTACCAAACCCCAAATTGTGTATCAAACACTGGTCTGCACCCCAACCACTACAATTAAGGCAATTGTGCTTTAGAGGCAGCTGCAGATTGTACTTGCTCACCTTTTTTAATTGTAACGTACAAGCGCGTGTGCAAAGATGAAACTGACATGAACATGATTTTGAGGGCATAAAGGACATTTCACCACATAAAGTGGTCAACTTAAGGCCCGTATGTGAAAGGCCGCTTTTCCAGCTTCTTACCCAACGTGGGTACCGGCCCCAGACCGACCCAAAGAAAGGCAAAGGGCACGAAAGGAGCAACACCCGAAATCCTCCACGCTCATAGAAATAGGCATGCAAAACAGAGTCATTTAGTTAACCAATTAAATACAAGAAATGCAAAAATTAAAGTAAGTATTTTAATAAACATGCATGGTTGTTGGTTGTTTGTGTCTAAAGCCCCAAACGACACTTATAAGCAAAATAAGTGTTTTTACAGAACGACAGTTAAATTAAGGAGGGAGTATTTTTTTTTTTATTTTTTCAAACGGTAAATCTCTTCTATTCTATTCATTTACTACCTTATCACTCCAATTAAACCCGAACCAACTTTATAACTCCAAATATACCTAAACCCAATTTATGACTCCGTCGGGGTTCGAACTCCCGACATCTCTTAATCTACTCCAACACCCTTACCATTGAACCACCTTATAACCCCTAGTCCCTAGACCTCTCGCGCTCGAAGTTATGACGACATTGTATGAATGAAAAGGAAAATAAACATGAGTTTCACTCGTTGCTTTGTACAATTCCACACTTGCGAAAATTTTGATGAAATTCCACAAAATTTATTTGTTTTCTCTAAAGTTGTATGCTTCATCAAAATAAAAACTATTGCTTCATATATTTCATAAGAAAACAAACTTGCACGGGTTATTAACTTGTAGTAGTATGTTACAGTCTTCTACTCTCTCTCTCTCTCTCTAGAGTGGGAAATTTAGAAATAGTCAAGGTTATAAACTTGCATGTTGCAGTCTTCTATCGACCAACTTTAGAAAGGTTCTTATCCATTGCT
>JAQRGC011624433.1:0-11550 GCA_028659135.1 Plantago lanceolata | reverse complement strand
AGGTCGGAGTTTCCATTTTGAAGCACAGGTCTTCGTCAATGAATTGAATTAGGTCTTCCATTTACACACGTCTGCTCATAAATAAATAAATACTACTCCACTGTAGCACTAGTAATATCATGCTTGCTGCTACGACTAGTAGTGTAGTAGTAGTATTTTCCGTGTCGTTGTTTTGTAACTGGATCGTCGACAGCAGCACCATACTCAGTTTACCTAAATGCCCTCTTCAATCGCCCCCTTTTAATGATCCATCATATTCATCCCTGTTGTCTATAATTGTTATTATCACCACCACCACCAACCCTTCAATTTCTCTTCTGCTGCCTTTTTTCTATTTTATTACTATTATTACTACTCCTTTTTCAACACAACACAAGAAGTAGATTAGTAGAAGAAGAAGATCAAAGGTATAGTATAGATTAGATTAGATTGGTTTTTGATTCATTTTTCAATCCGTTTCGATGATTGGGTTTTCAATTTCTTAGAGTAGTTGTTGTTCCTGTAAATTTTGTCTGTGAAATGAAGAGGTTACACGATGGCATCGGGAGTGAAAATGAAATGTTTGGGTTGAAGAAAGGTAAGGGAATCGATCGTGGTGGTGGCGGTGGTGAGAATTTTGAGAGAATTGAAGAAGGTGAGGTGGATGATGGTGTCAAGTTTAACCAAAGTTTGGGTGTTGTTGTTGAGCAGCATAATGAGTGGGACTTTGACATCAATTTCGACTTGATATTCGGTAATGGGGGAGAGGGTTCAGGTCTTGCTTTGGATCTTAATGCTCCGGTGGGAGAGATTACTGCTACAAAGGAAGTGGAGATCATTGATATCGCCACATCTGATGATGATGATGATAGTGATAGTGAGGTGGAAATTATTGGCTTTAACCTTGGTAATCCCAAAGGCAAGGAAATCGAAAATTTAGACTTGGGGTTGGGATTAGGGGCTTACATGGATATGGATTGTTATGTTGTTGGTGAAAGCAGCAGTTCCGCCGCCAATAATGCTAATGTTGTTGATCCTTGGCTAACGCTTGGGGATGATTATACCATCCCAATGGACTTTTGGGCTGAAAGAGAGGAGTCAGTTGAGATCATTCACCCACAAAACAATGATTTCGTTCATGTACCATGGCAGCCTGTAGTTGAACCTGTTCAAGATTTTGCTCAACTGGCAATTCGGCAGGCAGAACAAGCAATCAGGTATAGAAGAGCTTCTGCTAGACGACTGGCGCGTATGGATAATCATGACATTGCATCTGTTAGTCAGAATGAGAGCCCACCGACTCCAGCACCTGTTCAACAGTTGGGAACTACTCCTGGACCTTTCTCAGAAGCACTGGTTAGAATTCGACAGAGAACTCTAAGGAGAGAGCCTAAGGATTTGATCCAGTGGGAGCCCTCGGTTGAGAATACTAGGAATCATATTACGCTGCCTGTTGCTACTCCACTGCTGGATCTATCCGTGCGAGCTCTTGCAGAGAATGCACAAGGATTAGTTTCGCTGGAACTGGTTCCTGATTTCCTCCGAAAAAAACTAGTTGATCTGCTGTGCGATAGAGGGAAGTTGGATGCTCATATTCTTAAACTTCTAGTCCAAGGATGCCCGACTGAGATACGAATAAAGAATTGTTCCGGGCTGACTGAAAAACAATTTCAGCAAACATTTCGGAGTTGCCAGACAAAGAATTTGATAGTAAGTAATACATTCATGCCCTCTCTGTATATATATGTGCATTACCTCTATAAATATACTGCTAATGTAGTTTGTTTAGGAGCTTTAACAATTTTAGATGTCTTTCCCACTCTGGTTTTGTTTGCATTTTCTCTTTTTGTGGAAAGTCACGTTTTTATAGTTGGTCAAAGGCTTGCAGCTGCATATTAACACATTCTAATTGTTGTGTAATTTACAATATCAAGTTCAAGGGACATGTTTTATATTTCCTAGTATGATGAGTATATGTTGTCCTTTTCTGCAAATAGCTGATTATGTTGATGACAATGCTGCAACTATCAAGTCAGCAAGGGAAAATATTATTTTGACTACCTATTTCTTTCCAGTCCTGTTTTCCTGGCCTTGTTAAAAGAAAAGAAAGTAATATGTTAGTACGATGTTAATGTTCTCTGACAATGTACAGTAATTCCCTTTCTACACATGTCCCAGAACATACTAATCACATAACTAAATTTGTGTTACATTTATCCTTCTGCATTCTCTGCAAGAGTTGTTTATACGTTGCTACAAAGTCCCTTCTTGTGTTGCTGTATCACACAACTATAGGGTTTATTTTTTGTAGTTGAATGGCCTTTGTTTTCAATTTGCCTATAGTATCTTATCCAGTAAACTTTAAATCCTGGCACTATGTGAAGTGGAGTTTCTCTTTACACAATTTCTGCCACTCCTTTACTGTCAAGAGTTACAATCATGTGCCCAAACCACTGAATTTGGATGACTCAAAATCTTTGGTAACCTCTTTCCTTATTACTAGCTCCGCTAACTAGGATTTACACAAAGTAGGCTTTGCATGGGCATTAAGAAAAATGGGGGTTTGTTTGGTTGATTTGTTAAAATAGTGAGTAAAATGTTGCAAGTTGGGTTATAATTTCTAGTGGGGAAGTTGTGTAATGTTTTACCAATGAAACTAGTTCCTGCCGTACTTGGCCTGTCCTTTTATTTAAGAGAAGGATGCAATTTATCATGGAAGAGAAATAAGTATACATTATCCTGTCATAATCACAAGTTGATCAGGTTGGTTCTAGCCAAACCACCTTCCAGCAACAACTAGCTTATGTTTCGTTGAATATGTTGACTGAAGTTGAGTGAATCTAGCATGCCATGCATTTCATACCATGATTTTCATGCTGCTTTTGAATATAAATTTGTTGAATACAAGTAATCAAAATTATGAATTTTCTACCAACGTGTGTTTTAGAAAATTGGACTGCAATGAAAGAGCTTGTGGTTCTAGTCTTATTCAAATAACTCATCTAATAGTCAAATTTTAAATATTAAGGATTTGTGTTACGTTTGTGGTTCGTTGGAGATTCTATCTTTTGCTGTGAGCTCTTGTTCTACCCCTATATTGTTGGTGACAAAGTTTCTTCCAAAGCCAGCTTGGAGTTTTATTGATGATTGGTTTATAAATAATTTACAAGTGATGGAAGCAGAGTACAAGTTGAGTGCCACTGTCTAAAGCACATTCCGAAGAGCTTATTTTTTTAAAAGTCGGATGGATAGCTG
Source organism: Plantago lanceolata (assembly GCA_028659135.1). Lineage (NCBI taxonomy): Eukaryota > Viridiplantae > Streptophyta > Magnoliopsida > Lamiales > Plantaginaceae > Plantago > Plantago lanceolata. The sequence continues at coordinate 8,316 of JAQRGC011624433.1, read as the reverse complement.
ATGGGATTATGCCCTAAGAAGTCTATTTAGGATAAAGTTCATAATTAGGATTTAGGAGTATATCATAGTATTATAGTTCTTTTTTTTTTTTTTGGGGAAACGGCAAATCTAGCTCTAACCTACTCCTAATTCTATACTAATCCTTTACTACCTTATAACTCCAATTACACCTAAACCAACTTTATAACTCCAAATATCTCTAAACCCACTTTATGCCTCTGCAGGGGTTCGAACCCCCGACCTCTCTTGTGCCAATCAAAAGGATTGCACGTCACTGAAACACGTAACAACAGTACCACAACCCAGCTTACAAAATAACACTGCACTCTCCATACCCCATTACAAAACAACACTCAGAACCATAGCACTCTCCTTAACCCATTACAAAAAAGCACTCAATAGCAAAGCCTAAAAAGGTAAGCCTGACCCTAAAGTCTGCAAGCTGACTACTATTCCACTCCATAACACCACCAGAAGTCCAAGACTCTAAAGTAGTCCATTAATATCACTTGACTATCTCGTACCTTTCATCCAAGTTAACCATGACTATCTCGTACCTTTCCATCCAAATTAACCATAACACAGACAAAACCATTCCATCAGTTACGTGGGTACTTTTCAACGAACCAACCCAATCATTTTTGCCCATCTCCTCCACCCTATGCTAACAAGAGTCAAGTGGCAAGAAATTTAAAAGTGAATCATGAAAGTAGCTCAAAAATCCACAACCGTCAATTCAAAGGATTCCAAAGCTTCCACCAACAACACCATAACTACCAAATGACATGGAACATTACATGATTTACTAGACTAGAAACCCGGCATCATATTAGCTTGTGTTGTACATCTGTCGCGTCAAGCCAAGATTTTTGACTTACTGAAAAGTCACTCACGAAATTTAGTTCTTAATTTAGTTATTCGTAAATGAATTTATTTATTATTATAATTTTATTACCTTTTGCTTGTTATACGTTTTTTTGTTAGCTAATAATTATGGTCGAAAAGTGTGGTAGTTTCTTTACAATTATTTTATTGAAATTGTGTTGTTTTGTTCTCCAGATTCTCTTGCTTAGTTTCAATCATTATCCTTGTTATCCGTCACATATTTTCACTTAGTTTAATTCTTATCATTCTTCAATTTCATCTAATTCTATCCCAGTTACGCTTCAATTGGTACTTGTTTGTTTTCAGGTGGTCTGTAAAGAAGCGTACCTTTCTTTTTAACAAAATAAACCTTCTGCAAAAGAATATCGTATTTTTGTATACTATAAATAAACATATATTCATAAAATCATGGTCTCCGTTTGTTTGAGCTTTCACTTTGGAGTGTCATCTTGTAAGCGATGGTCTAATACTCTAACTATGTCTCTTTATTTATGATATCCCTATTTCTTCAATATTCATTTGTCAGACCACCCTTCCTCTTATAAATTGATTTTTATTTCTTCATTTTATGTTGAAGTTTTGTTGTTACCCTCTTGGTTCTATCTTTGTAAAATTTTCTTTTGGTGAACAAGTGATTTATTACAATATGGATGCAGGTACTGCAACTTGATCTGTGTGGTCAATTCATGTATGATGTTGTCCTGAGAGATACATTTGCTCCATCCTCAAATAGCTTTTCTAGTCTAGTTATTTTATCTCTCAGAGGCGCTTGTCGTCTATCCGACTGTGGGCTGGAAGTGCTTGTTGGTTCAGCACCTAAACTTCAGTCTGTTAATTTGGGAAATTGCACCCTTCTCACTCACCAAGCCATCGACTTTATAGCCTCTTCTTTGGGATCAAATTTGCTGGAACTGTGGATAGACGGGTGCGTGAAGATTAACGCATTGTTGATTCTACCTGCTCTCAGAAAGTTTACTTCCTTGGAAGTGTTATCGGTTGCCGGTATGGAGACTGTAACTGATGAGTTCGTCAGTGAAATGATTACTTCATGTTCTCAGACTATTAAGGAGCTCAATCTGGATAATTGCCTGTGAGTTGATATTATTAGTCTCTCTTTGCTTAAATATTAATACAGATACAAAACTAATGCCGTGCTTTCAAGTGGCAAAGTACCTGGAGTTCCATCAGCTAGGTCTTGGTTCAATTCTTAACAGTTGGGAGAGCCACCCCTTAGAATAGCCCACCAGTGTTTGAACTAGATTTTTTGGGTGTAATTTACCTGTAGAAACTAGTGGTAAAATTAAAAAACAGATAAAGATAAGAGTGATTACAAGATCATTATCCAATCTAGCCATCATTTATCCTCAACTGACTGCAGGAAACTGACTGATTTGTCTCTCAAAGCCATTGGGAGCAGCTGTGCTGGTTTACTTTCACTTGATATATCAAACCTGGATAATTTGACGGACTTAGGAGTCGAGTATCTTGGCAACGGGTGCAGATCAATTCAGAAGTTCAAACTTTCCCGGAACAAATTCAGGTTTGTATGATTCCCCATGTTTAGGTTACATAGTTTTATTCTGAATAAAGTCATTACTATGTTAAGAAAGTTGAATTTTTCTTTGTCCATTTTTTCCTTTTTATCATTATTGTATTTTTGCATGTTTAGTTCAACATGCCTGTTGGTATTTTATTTCAGTGATGAAGCTGTGGCAGCATTCTTAGAATCGTCAGGAGGATCTTTGGTAGAGCTTTCTCTGAATAATGTGACAAAGGTATGGTTTTCTGAGATATATCATGATTTTGGTAATTATTGAAACTCAACTCCATAATTATAGTGGCTGCATTATTTTGCATGTTTTGGTGTAAGTAAGTATCTTACCTAGTTTATTTGTTATGTAATGCCATAATCACATGTTAACAAATGAATCTTCATGCTACCTAGTCTATTTGTTATGTAAATAAGTTTTCAATTGTTCAACCTACTTGGATGGAGGCAGTTGCAGCGAGTAATTTAGTGACCAAGTATTTTTCATTATGTCCAAAGAAACCTTTAAGTTCTATTGCCTTTTTTTTTTTTTTTTTTTTTTTTTNTGAAACGGAAAATCTATTCTTGTTCTACACCTAATCTTATATTACACTTTTACCACCTTATAACCCCGAATACCTAAACCACCTTATGCCTCCGCGGGGTTCAAAGCCCTGACCTCTCCTTGCTACTCGAACACTCTTACCACTACTCCAACACTCAAAATTCTATTGCTAATTTTAATTTGATCCCCATTGCCTACCATTTGCTTAGGCCCCGATTTAACTAAGAGTCTAAGACCCTAAATTATGTGAATTGCAATATTAGATTTCAAGAGAGCTAATATTTTGTGTTAAGAGAATTTATTTAAGTCAATATATTTCATAAATGCCTTGAATCTACGCACCAGAGTATATCCCAACCATGACAGTAAAGTACTTGGATCTCTGAAAATGATCCCAAAAAAGGCCTTGAAAATATCTCAAAAGATTCCAAGAGCACTATTGAACCTATCAACCTAAACCAAAGCATCCCAAGAATGTTTAAACCTATGAAATCACGAGATTCTGAATGAATTCCAAGAGCAAAAGTGAACCTATGAAGTGACTCCAGAAGTATAGTTTTTAGAGCACACCCAAGTTGTCTGAAAATATAGATTCTGAGCCACACTAAAAGAAGAGTACTCGATCTATCCTCACTGAAGTCTCTGGACATTATGCCAAGGAACCCAATTATAGACCGATTAATCCAAAAGTAATCACCTTATGCTATAGAAAAACGTTGAACCTGGCAAAGAAAATGTCCAAAATAAACCACAAACAGAGTTGCCGAAGCAAATGGAAGCTGAACACATCAAATGGAGTAGCAACTGTAACCATATAGAAGCGGATCCTGGCGGCAGTATGAAGTATGATCAGTTCATAAACTTGGTTCGTTAATCATGCTCAATGAGATTGGAAAAATCTATCTGCACGGGAAACTCATGAAGAGTAATAATAAGTCCTGACAATGCTTTATGTACCTGTATTAAACAAAAATTCTCTCTAAACCCTGGTAGCCAGGCCATGCAACGGCGAACAAGCCATTAGGCTTCTCCATTTGTTCCATTCCCTCCCTCACGTGAAAAAAATAGAACCCTACAAAATTGGCCCTGATACCATGTCAATGGCCATTGAAGAATGATCAGAATCACTTTCTTGGCTTATATTTCATTAAATATCTAAGTGTGTTATAAAACTAATTAACGCCCTAATATTGTAGATTCATAGAATATCCATAGGCTTTGCTAAAAAATAAAGGTTGCTAATTTTATGATTGACAATTCAGAGTCAGACATAGAGAATCTTTCTTTCAGTAAAAGTAAAAAAATTATTAAAGCATTGGAATGTAAGAGGCCCTCTCTGTGCGTGCATGTGTGAGTGAGAGTCCATGAGCTCATCTCTTTGATAATTAATTGGTGATACTTGACAGGTGGGACCCAATACTGCGTTATCGCTTGCCAAGCATTTGAGCAGGTTGTTGTCGTTGGATATATCATGGTGTCGTAAAATTAGCGACACTGCCCTGGGACTGATTGTTGATAGTTGCTCATCACTGAAGCTTCTGAAAGTCTTTGGCTGCAGACAGGTAAAGTTTTCCAAAATGCAAATAAATTTTTGTTGTATTCTTAAATTTAACAAGCATGTATGTTGGTGGGGGCGACTGAAGGCTTCAGAACTCGATATGTATGTGTAGCAATATTAACTTTGAATAACATCTCCAGGAAAAGAAAAAGTTTAGAGGAAACAGCTTCCAGATAGATATTTCTCCTGATGCTGTCTTCAAAGTTCTTAACTATACGAGGTTTTCAAGACTTTATGAAATTCAACACGACAGGCTTGCAGATATGGACCATGCATGTTTTTTTATAATTTAATTGATGTGTGAAGATTCGCAACTGCAAGCTCTATGCAAGTCTTCGAGAGCTAGCATAGGCACAAATTTCTTGGCTAGATACAAAATGAACATATTCTATGTGTTTCTTGGTTATATTTTAAAGATGAACATATTCTATATGTTACCCGATTTTATGTTAAACTAACTGTTTATAAAACCTTTGATGTTTGCAAATATTTAGCGTATGAGGTCCGCATTATAATATATCTCGTTCTTTTTTGGGCATATGGATTATTTTCAGTCATTTGGTCAACTGAAGATGTGTTGGGACATTTTTATAGCACCTAAATTTTGGATTTCATCTTGAATTCCATGATTGATTTGTTTGATTGCATATTATGCATCAACCTACCTGAATTTGATGTTTAAATGAGAGCATCATGTGGCTGAAGCGCGTACTATCTTATGTTTGTTGCAGATTACAAGTATATTTCTGGATGGACACTCCAATCAACAAGTGCAGATAGTTGGACTAAACTTGACACCGATATTGGAACATTTGAACTTGCTGGAGCCTGAGGAAGTGCTGTTACGTTATTCGCCTATGCAAATGTATGCAGAAACCGGACCGTGATTGCATGATTTCAAACCAGCAAGACGGGGAGCATCTGTTTTGGAGTAATAGGCCACACAGTTAGAGTAGCTCTGCATAATAGCAACAAAGCAGCACTGTGGCGGAGGGCTTTCATAAGGTAAACTTGTGCAAAGATCTGGAGTTCGTGATCACAAATTCTAGTCCAAGGTTCTTCGTCCGTATATATCCTCATAGTCCAAACTCCAAACTTACGACTTATGTGGCTGATAGATTTCCTCATCCAATCTCTCCGAACGAGATTTTTTCTCCTTCGATTTCGAAGATTAGCAATGCTCCAACGAAACCAGGTGATTATGTTCTATTCGGTAAAACAGACATGCATAGGTGATGGATGACTGATAAGGTGACGGCAACATCATAAGGTAGCTCAGAACTGGGTGATGATGAGGTACCTGATCTTTTTGCTTGAAAGTTTTTGGCAAATTATTTAACCAACTAGCTGATATTTGTAAGATAATAGTACAAATGACTGACTTTGATTCGCTCATGATTCTTTTATCATTCACTTTTTTCTATAATGTGCTTCTCCATCCCATTTATTTTGTTAGATTGTTCTTACTTTTTTTTTTTTTTCTTCACGAAAGTTAAAATCCATCCGAAAGAGAGTTATACAAAGATACGATGGGCGTGCCAAGTATGGAAAATTAAAAAACTTATGACTCAAGTAAAGCCCTAGACATACCATTACAATCTAAACACCAATACAAGGTGAAGATCAACATACCAATCAAAACATTTTAACGGTAGATTCAGCCCACTAAGTCATGCTCTAGTATCAGTACAGTGCACAAGCTTAGGTACGTAGTAGCTTGTGAAGATCATAGTTCGATCTTCACCACTTCAGCTAAATTTGTTCGTCTAGGGCGTCTTTGAGCGTTTATAGCAAAAACCGTGTTAGGGAGTATTACATTTTTGTTAAAGGCTGAGATGTTGCAACGTGTACGGTGGCTCAAACATCTCCTATTTCGTCTAGGTTTTTTTTTTAACGGCAAAAAAAATTTATTAATTGAAAAGGGTATAAGTAATGCTCCAGAACAATTAAAAAGACAAGCAAGACCAAATGCCTTCACGCAGCTTAAACGTCATTTAACACCGGTTGTTACAACCAAAACCTAACCCAAACCATGCAGTAAAGCACAAACCCAAGCATACAATCAAAATCTTAGACTTGAACCCAGACCCAACATACAAACCAAAACCTTTGACTAGAACCCAAACCCACGCATACAAACCAAAAGCTTAGACTAACACTCAAACCCAAGCATACAAACCAAAACCTCACCGAACACATTCTAGAACAACGACATATATCCTCCAAACCCTCCACCTGTATATGTATCCTCACACTCATCATTTATTTTCTTCACATCTCCATAACCACCACCAAAGTTCAAAACCTCCAAAAACCTGAACTTCAACGGGACCAGGGCCAAGTTTGTCCTGTATACTTCGACACCTTCTTGAGCAACTCCTCCAACGCCATAACTACCACTTTCATCTACATAATCACCACCACCACGACCAATGTCAATACCACCATCGGAATCATCTCCATAGTCACCACCACCACCGTGTAACAAGGCGACCTCACTTGTCTCTTCCGGTGCGAGAAAATTGAATTGAAAACAGAAAATATAGATCTAGATCTGGAAATTCAAGAAACGAAAAAAACAATGAAAAGCTTAAGAAAATAAAGGAAACAGATCTTATCGGAGGATTCTGCTCCGATCTTGTGTTAACCATTAGCACTAGATCGAAGCAGAAGCTCCGAACTGAAGAAAGGAGATTGGTTGTTGTTGTTGTTGTTGTTGTTGTTGTGTGGTGAAGGACAGAGAGAGTTAGAGTTTAAGAGAGAGAAGTTTTTTTTACTCTAAAACCAATGCCCTATTTCGGCTAGTTGATCTTAAATAGCTCGATTGAGGTCAATTGTAAGCAACTTTGTGATGTTAATGCATTTCTGATTCCTTCCTGTTTCTCTCAATTCTTCGATTCATTTCTTACTCCCCAAGCAAGACGGTTACTGATTCTATCCCCAAGTGGTATCATCCAGTCATCAATCGCTTCCTACCTTCATTCAATCACCATTGATACCCAAAATGAGCAACACAGAAAGGATTAGCAAGCTCGAATGAGATTTTGCTGAGGTGAAGGATAAACTTGAAAGATATATTTCCTAGAGACAATCTAAATGAGGGACTATATATGCTTGAGATCACATTTAGCATGTATTATTTTATTCAACAATAATACAATCTTTATTTATGGCTTCATATTCATTATTTATATAATCTGTTTGTCTATTATTATTTAATGTTGCAAAATGAACATAAGAAGTCAATGAAGCTAGTGGGAGCTCATTGGACAAAACGCTTATGGTTCTAAAACCCGCCGCTGGTCAAAGATCCCCTACTTACACAGAGAGTATTTGATATGCTAAGACCAGAATGTGGCTTGCATCATATGTTTAGAAGATGTAGTTGTTCCCACAACTACGAGGTAATAAGATTACCCATGATGGGCACATGATCTCTTAGATGTGATTGACAATACCCGACCACGAAACCATTTAGGTTTTGAAGCTATTCCAAAGTGTATATGGAAGTGGTGGTGGTAAGGTTGTGAATAAGTCCTTAGACTTGAGGGCATTGCGAATGAGTACATCTAGTATCACACTTAGATTATAGACAAAACGCTTGCACCATAGTCAATGGTAGATGCGTCTATAGTTGGGTGTGCTATGAAAATGTATGTCATTCGGTAGTTGCGCCAAGAACAGGATTCATTCCCCATGAATAGCTAATATACTATGGGAGGATTTCAGTTCTCATTGTTAGTGTGATTTGTTAAGTCATCGGCCGGTGCATATGGCATG
>JAQRGC011623374.1:0-10441 GCA_028659135.1 Plantago lanceolata | reverse complement strand
AACAGATGTGCAATTTACCAGGGTGCTTTTAATTTGGTCTATCCTCATTCGTCATGTTAGCTTACAAAAACCCATAAATAGTTGTGCTACCTTATAAAGATCACCAAACGCAGATCAAACTGAGAGGCATGCAATCTTTTATAGATGTTTTGTTTAGATAGTTAAGCAACAGAAAAATACTGAAATACTATAAAGTAAGAAGTATCGAGTTGCCATACCTGGAGCCATGTACCCGATTGTTCCTAGGGTGTTTGTTTGGACGAATTCTTGATCTTGAGCTAATATTTTGGAGATTCCAAAATCTGCCACGTGAGCCGTCATATCCTCATCCAGAAGTACATTAGCTGGCTTCAGATCACAGTGCACAATTGGCACTTCGTACTCATGGTGTAGGTACTCCATACCCAAAGCTACATCTGTCATGATATCCAACCTTTCAACGAGGCTCAGTGAACTGCTCTGTGAGTGCAACCGCATGTCTAGGCTTCCGTTAGACATAAACTCTAGTATCATGGCCTTGAACTCTGGATTTGTGCAAGTGGAGATTATTTTGACGAGGTTCCTGTGTCGCACATTCCTTAAAACTTCACATTCTGCATCGAAATTTCTGAGAGCCTTCACATATTGCATATTGAAAACTTTGATGGCAGCGATAGTTTCATCCGAAAGCACGGCCTTATAAACCATCCCAGAACTTCCTTCTCCCAAAAGGTTTGTCGGACTGAAATTGTTCGTCGCATGTACGAGTTCATGATGGGAGATCATCCGATGCTCCACCATAGACACTTCTGCTCTGGTTGTTGTTGCCTTTTTGGGGTGCCATCTTGATAGTTTTAACCACAAAAGAACCATTGTGAAAACTAGCAGAGATGTCGCGGCTATTGGAATTGTTATCTTAAGAACAAAGCCTCTCGTTCGCCTTCTTTTTTCAGAGGCTTGAGGTGAGCTGCACACTGGATAGTTCAAGCTAGGAGCTCCACATAAATTTGGATTTCCCATCAAATTTTGAAAGGAGATATTTGCAAACACCCCTGAATTCGGAATTTCTCCTTGAAACCTGTTGAATGAAAGATTGAGATACTGGAGGTATCGAAGCGATGCAAGAGATGAAGGAATTTCACCAGAGAGGCCATTCGATGATAGATTTAGAGATTGAATAGCTATCAGAGTACTGAAACTATTTGGTATTGGACCTTCAAGATTATTCCACGACATATCAAGTGCCATTAAATTCTGAAGAGACCCTATCGTGCTCGGGATTTCACCAGAGAACATGTTAGAAGAGAGGTCAAGGGTAGTGATGGACTTCATATTTCCCACTTCTGCTGGTAGAGTTCCACGAAGAAGGTTTCCATACAAGTACAGTTCTTGAATGTTCTCCAATCTCCAGAAATCCAAGGGTACAGTGGAATTCAACTTGTTAGCTGCTAGAGAAATTTTTCTCAGTTGAGTGAGATTCTGAAAGCATGTCGGGATTGAGCCTGAAAAATTGTTTCCATTCAGTTCCAGATATCCCAGGATGCGTATGCTACAAAGTACGGTAGGAGTAGATCCTTCCAATCTGTTTCCTGACATATCAATGCCTTCTAAATTTTGCAACCCTGCAAATGATAAAGGTATTGAACCTTGTAGATTGTTCGTAGAGAGGGCCAGAGTATTCAAGCCACTCAAGTTTCCAAATCCCTGTGGAATTAGACCGTTTAGCCCACAAGATGCCGCGCCGAAAGCTTTAAGGTTGGTGGACATATTGCCTATGGATTCTGGTATTTGACTGTTTAGTGGGTTATTTGAAAGGTCTAGATACTTCAAATTTCGACAATTCACCAATGATGTTAGAAATGCGAGGTGGGTGGAAGCAGGAGTATTAGTGAGTGAATTATGGCCCAGTTCCAGATTCTCGAGATGAACAAGATTTCCAAGCGTCATGGGGACAGGTCCACTGAAGTTATTATTTATAACTTCCAGATTAGTGAGTTTTGTGGCATTGCATATGGAAGAGGGTATCTCTCCACTAAACTGGTTGTCAGACAAGAAAAGTTGTTGAAGATTTGGAAGCCCGTTACCAATATCTGGTGGAAGATTACCACTGAGGTAACTTTGTCTGACATCCAGAGTTAAAAGTGATGTGATATTGAATATCCCATATGGAATTCCACCGGAGATTCTATTTTCACCAAGAAACAGGTACTGCAAATTAACCAACCTACTGAATTCATTTGGTATCTCCCCCTGAAGATCGTTCCCTCGCAAGTACAGAACTGTAAGCTTTGTAGCATTACATAGAGATATTGGGATCATTCCTGTTATACAATTACCCTACAGAATTAAAAACTCTATTTTGAAAATTTACTAAATGAAGTTGGAATGTTACCTGTAAGCTTGTTGCGGTAAACATCCAACCCTTGAAGATTAGCCAAGTAACCAAGTTCCTCTGGTATGGATCCTTCAACGAAGTTATTTGCCAAATTAAGTATCTCCAGCTTCGTGCACCTGCTAAGATTCGCAGGAATGGTACCTAGGAGAGAATTATTTGCTAATAAGAGAATCCTTAATCGTTGAAGGGATCCAAATTCGCTCGGCAGAATTCCTCCCAGTTCATTTGACCTGAGATCAAGCCACTCAAGGTGAGCCAAATTGGAGAGTTCCGGAGACAATTCGCCTTGAAGTGTCAATCCAGAGAGAGAAATGTTTGTGACTCTGTCATTGACGCATGAAACGCCAAACCAAGTGCAGTAGTCAGTGTTTGAGGTCCAGTTGGTGGAGAGTATGTTATCGGGTTCTAGTATGAGTTTGGTTTTGAAGGCCATCAAAGCTGCATAATCGGCACTGCCATTGTTTTCAAGTGTTAAACAAGAAGCAGAAGCGAAAAGCAAGAACCAGAAGAGAGAAACAATACTAATAGTAATAGTACTGCTGGGAAGGGTTAGTTTGAGCATGGTTTCAGAGCTTAATTCAGCTTGTAGTTTGGAGTATTAAGCTTAATTTAATGAAATACTGCTCCTAATTAAAATGAATGAAGGAGAAATTCAAAGTCTTCTGTTTATGTCTCTATTGCATTTATGTGAAAATTATGAGGCTGGAAAATTGTATGGTACTATATTGTGGACTACAGAGAAGTACATTATTTGTTGAGACCAGCCCCAATTCTTGACAAGCTCCAATATTCCAATCCTATGGCATGCTGCAATTAAGAGCTTGATACATTATTGAAGCATTCACACAGAAGAAGAAGACTTTGATTGCTGCATCATTGAATGATACGGTTGAGCAGCTGAAGGTTTGTGCCTATATACGGTTCAGCAGACGAAGGGGGTGGTCATGCTTTGATACGGACATAACGGTGTTGAGGTTGTCCATACTCTCTATACATGTACGATTCTTGAAGATGGTTTTGGGGAAAGGTTTCTTGTATCGTGCATATCTTATGCGCTCTTGTATATATATTTTGTGGATTGTTACATTAATAAAAACTTTGCCGTTTCCGAAAAACAAAAGGTGCCTTATTGTACAAAAGGTTTCGGTACTGGGGCAGTCCAATTTCCAGAAATCCAATGGTACAGTGGAATTAAGCTTGTTAGCTGCTAGAGAAAAAATTTGTGGGCTGAGTTAGATTCTGAAATCATGTCGGAATCGAGCCTGAAATATTGTTTCAGCTCAGATCCAGATATCCCATAATGTGTGTGCTATAAAGTACAGTAGGAACAAGATCCTTCCCTTCCAATCTGTTCTCTGTCAAATCAATGATTGCTAAATATTGCAATTTGCAAGCCTGCAAAAGCGCAAATGATAAAGATATAGAACCGTGTAGATTGTTCACAGATAGGCCAGATAAGTCAAGCAACTTAAGTTTAGATGATTACCAGTGGAATTGCGCCATCTAAATCATCATAATCCAGATAGAAGGCCTCTAATTTCGAAAACTTATCAAATGAAGCTGGAATTAATGTAACCGGTAAGATTGTTGACATAATTAAGAGCCAACACTTCAAGATTGGCCAATTAACTTATAAGCTCCTCTGGCAGTGAACCTGCAATGAAGTTCTCTGCCAAATTTAGTCTCTTGAGCTTCGAACACCTGTTCAAGTTTGCAGGAATGCCTCCTTGAAGAGAATTGCTCATTAATATGAGACTCGTAATTTGCAGAGACAGTTCTCCACCAATAGCCACTCCGGAGAGAACAAGACGCGTCATGCGTGACTGGTTGTTGGAACATGATACATGCACTGAACCAATTGCAATAGTGATTTTTTGGTGGAGTGGAGAGTATGTTATGAGGTTCTAGCATGAGTTTGAGTTTGAAGGCCATTAAAACTGCATAATGAATACTACTGCCATTGTTTATGATTGTTAGCAGAACCGAAAAGCAAGAAGGAGAAGAGACATAGAATAGTACTGGACTATACTGGGAGGCTGAAGTGCTTGTGGAGTTAGAATTTGTGCATGAATAGGCTTAAGAATCAATTATGAATCAGTTTTACAGTCAACTGTTTGAGGTTCTGGTGGAGTCTTCAAATCAAATGCAATATTAACTTCATGGGTAATCTTCCTCAACATCCAGACACAAATCTGGTACTATTACAGTAGTGCAATGCTAGATATACCGACGAAACCATCAAGCAGTATCGGTTTTGAAGTCGGAGAGATTTTTACTTTTTAGTGCCAGATTCCTTAGCCTTAAGAAATTTCTGATTTAGTTGCAAAAAGAAGATTAGTTTCACCAAGTATCTCAAATTGATCAGCACTTGAATTCTTCTTCAAAATTGAATGAAGTAACTTCAAGGACATCCTTATTTCTCTTCGTTCCAGCAGAAAAATGAAAATATATTTGGATTTTGGATATCCATATAAAAGAGAATCCGAATAACTAATGTACGAAGCAAAGAATAATTCACATTGTGGTATCGGTTTTGAAGTCGGAGAGGTTTTTACTTTTTAGTGCCAGATTCCCTTTTAGTTACCTTTCCTCGAGAGAATATCTTCCACTCCTGCAGAGATCTACCCAGTTTGTTTTATTCGAGATCAAGCACCTCAGGGTGAGTCAAGTTGGCAATTTCTGGAGACAGAAAGTATGTCAATCAAGAGAGAACAAGGTTTGTGACTCGGTGATTGAAGCGTGAAACACCAAACCAAGTGCACTGAGGTCCAATTTGTGGAGAGTACGTTATGAGGTTCTAGTATGAGTTTGGATTTGAAGTCTATTAGAGCTGCAAAGTCAGAACTGCCATTGTTTGTTAGTGTTGTGCAAGAGGCTGAATCGAAAAGCAAGAAGCAGAAGAGTAAGATACATATTGTGCTTGGAGCTGGTGTTAGATCAAACATGGCTGGTTACAGATGAAGGGTCCATTTTGGAATTTTAGAAGTTTATGTTAAAGTTGACTGTTATGTGTACTCCTATACAGTATGGTTATTCCTTTTGATTTCATGGTTTCCTAGTGCTATAAAGTAATGTATAGACTAACATGAGCTCTCTTTATGTTTGTTTAGGAATTGAAGTATTTAACATCTTATTAATATACTTAACAACTATAGATCACCGGTCTATTTCTGGTTCTTACAACAAACTTTCAACCACCAGGAAATGTAAACTAGTGAAATAACCATCACAGTCTTAATACACACTAAGATTCTTCCGAGGTTATGATACTGATACCTCTGATTATCTGATATATAGCATACATGAATCAGGTACTTATTTTACAAATACAATACATATGTATAATGTACAGTTCCATAAGGCAATCATCATGCAGTGATGATCTCCTTTCTGGTTTTCTTCAATTGAGCTCTGACTTTCTTCAGACGTGCTGCAGCGGTTTTCATATCAATCCTTTCCTCAGGCAACTCTTCCAGGCACAGTAAAGCTAATTGAATGATCGACACGAGTATGTGTTCAATGGGTTGCTGATTTCTGTTTATTGGGGCAGAGCTGCCTTTCCCGGAAGAAATGATGTCAGCAAACAAAAGGGAATCAAGGACCTCTACCAGCGCATCAGGGAATACTTGATACACCCATTGATACAGGGTCAAGCCTTCTTTGAACATATCATCCGTTGGCCTTCTCCCTGTGAACGTCTCAAGCAACAAAATCCCAAAACTGTAAACATCACCCTTTGTTGATGCATGTCCATCTAAACCGTATTCTGTTTGCAAAATACACTCACAGTTAGAAGAAGCTAATGGTTAGTGTCCTCACACTTTATGCTATCTAGATGGATTCTCACCGAGTAAATGATGCAGTAATTTGTTAATTTTCATTTCCACCACAAACAAATGAATACTGAGCTAAGCCATTCAGCTATTAAGTAATATTACAGCATAAAAAATCAGTAAATAGTTGTGCAATTTCAGTGTTTGAACATTTTATCCTGTAAAAATAAAAACAGTTCTGCAATTATATAAAGTAAAGAAAATAAAAAGTATCGAATGCAGAACAAACTGAAACACAGGAGAGGCATGCTTTATTTTATCTGATGTTTGTTCAGATAGTGAAGCAGTCAAGCAATAGAAAAGTATCCAATTTGTCATACTTCAGATAAGTGTCATCACATTAATCATTTTCGAAGCTAAGCTTGACCATTTCATAAATGAAAGTTAACAAAAAAAACAGATATGCAACTATCCAGTGTGCTTTTCTTCAATCCTCACTCGTCATATTATCTTACAAGAACTCGTAAATAGTTGTGCTACCAAGTAAAGAACACCAAATGCAGATCAAACTGAGAGGCGTGCAATATTTTATCTGATGTTTAATGTTTTGTTTAGATAGTTAAGCAACAGAAAAATACTGAAGTAGTATAAATTAAGAAGTATCGAGTTGCCATACCTGGAGCCATGTACCCAATTGTTCCTAGGGTGTTTGTTTGGACGAATTCTTGATCTTGAGCTAATATTTTAGAGATTCCAAAATCTGCCACGTGAGCCGTCATATCCTCTTTAAGAAGTACATTAGCTGGCTTCAGATCACAGTGCACAATTGGCACTTCATACTCATGGTGTAAGTACTCCATACCCAATGCCACATCTGTCACGATATCCAACCTTTCGACCAGGCTCAGTGAGCAGCTCTGTGAGTGCAACCGCATGTCTAGGCTTCCGTTAGACATAAACTCTAGTATCATGGCCATGAACTCTGGATTTGTGCAAGTGGAGATTATTTTGACGAGGTTCTTGTGTCGCACATTCCTTAAAACTTCACATTCTGCATCAAAATTTCTGAGAGCCTTCACATATTGCATATTGAAAACTTTGACGGCAGCAATAGTTTCATCCGAAAGCACAGCCTTATAAACCATCCCAGAACTTCCTTCTCCCAAAAGGTTTGTCGGACTGAAATTGTTCGTCGCATGTACGAGTTCATGATGGGAGATCAACCGATGCTCCACCATAGAAACTTCTGCTCTGGTTGCTTTTGCCTTTTTGGGGTGCCCTCTTGATAGTTTTATCCACAAAAGAACCACTGCAAAAACTAGCAGAGATGCCGCGACTATTGGAATTGTTATCTTAAGAACAAAGCCTCTCGTTCGCCTTTTTTGTCCGGAGGCTTGAGGTGAGCTGCACTCCGGAAAGCTCAAGCTAGGAGCTCCACATAAATTTGGGTTTCCCATCAAATTTTGAAAGGTGATATTTGCAAACACCCCTACATTTGGAATTTCTCCTTGAAACCTGTTGAATGAAAGATTGAGATACTTGAGGTATCGAAGCGATGCAAGGGATGAAGGAATTTCACCAGAGAGGCCATTCAATGACAGATTTAGAGATTGAATAGCTATCAGTGTACTAAAACTATTTGGTATTGGACCTTCAAGATTATTCCGCGACATATCAAGTGACTGTAAACTCTGAAGAGAACCTATCGTGCTTGGGATTTCACCAGAGAACATGTTAGAAGAGAGGTCAAGGGTAGTGATGGACTTCATATTTCCGACTTCTGCTGGTAGAGTTCCACGGAGAAGATTTCCATACAAGTACAATTCCTGAATGTTCTCCAATCTCCAGAAATTCAAGGGTACAGTGGAATTCAACTTGTTAGCTGCTAGAGAAATTTTTCTCAGTTGAGTGAGATTCTGAAAGCATGTCGGTATTGAGCCTGAAAATTTGTTTCCATTCAGTTCCAGATATCCCAGGATGCGTATGCTACAAAGTACGGTAGGAGTAGATCCTTCCAATCTGTTTCCTGACAGATCAATGCCTTCTAAATTTTGCAAGCCTACAAATGATAAAGGTATCGAACCTTGTAGATTGTTCGTAGATAGGGCCAGAATATTCAAGCCACTCAAGTTTCCAAATCCATGTGGAATTAAACCCTTTAGCCCACAAGATGCCGCACCGAAAGCTTTAAGGTTGGTAGACATATTGCCTATATATTCTGGTATTTGACTGTTTAGTGGGTTATATGAAAGGTCTAGATACTTTAAATTTTGACAATTTACCAATGATGTTAGAAATTCGAGGTGGGTGGAAGAAGGAGTATTGGTGAGTAAGTTATGGCCCAGTTCCAGATTCTCGAGATGAACAAGATTTCCAAGCGTCATGGGGACAGGTCCACTGAACCTATTATTTATAACTTCCAGATTAGTGAGTTTTGTGGCATTGCATATGGAAGAGGGTATCTCTCCACTAAACTGGTTGTCAGACAAGAAAAGCTGTTGAAGATTTGGAAGCCCGTTACCAATATCTGGTGGAAGATTACCACTGAGGTAACTTTGTCTGACATCCAAAGTTAAAAGTGATGTGATATTGAATATCCCATATGGAATTCCACCAGAGATTCTATTTTCACCAAGAAACAGGTACTGCAAATTAACCAACCTACTGAATTCATTTGGTATCTCCCCCGCAAGATCGTTCCCTCGCAAGTACAGAACTGTAAGCTTTGTAGCATTACATAGAGATATTGGGATCGTTCCTGTAATACCAATTACCCTACAGAATCAAAAACTCTGTTTTGAAAAGTTACTAAATGAAGTTGGAATGTTACCTGTAAGCTTGTTGTGGTAAAGACCCAACCCTTGAAGATTGGCCAAGTAACCAAGTTCCTCAGGTATGGATCCTGCGACGAAGTTATTTGCCAAGTTAAGTATCTCCAGCTTCCGGCACCTGCTAAGATTCGCAGGAATGGTACCCTGGAGAGAATTATTTGCTAATAAGAGAATCTTTAATCGTTGAAGGGATCCAAATTCGCTCGGCAGAATTCCTCCCAATTCATTTGACCTGAGATCAAGCTCCTCAAGGTGAGCCAAATTGGAGAGTTCCGGAGACAATTCTCCCCGAAGTGTCAATCCAGAGAGAGCAATGTTTGTGACTCTGTGGTTGACGCATGAAACGCCAAACCAAGTGCAGTAGTCAGTGTTTGAGGTCCAGTTGGTGGAGAGTATGTTATCGGGTTCTAGTATGAGTTTGGTTTTGAAGGCCATCAAAGCTTCATAATCGGCACTGCCATTGTTTTCAAGTGTTAAACAGGAAGCAGAAGCGAAAAGCAAGAAACAAAAGAGAGAAACAATACCAATAGTAATAGTACTGCTGGGAAGGGTTAGTTTGAGCATGGTTTCAGAGCTTAATTCAGATTGTAGTTTGGAGTGTGTTAAGCTTAGTTAAATGAAATACTGCTCCTACTTAAAATGAATGAAGGAGAAATTTCAAAGTCTTCTGTTTTTGACCTTTTGTCTTTGTTGCATTTATCTTGGATTTTCTCTCAACTTGCATGTGAAAATTATGAGGCTGGAAAATTGTGTGGTACTATATTGTGGACTGCAGAGATTTAAGTACATTATTTGTCAGAGTCCAGCCCCAATTCTTGACAAGGATGGTGTAAAAGGGACAAGCTCCAATAATCCAATCCTATGGCATGCTGCAATTCAGAGCTTGATACATTATTCAAGCATTCACACAGAAGAAGAAGACTTTGGTTGCTGACTTGCTGTATCATTGAATGATACGGTTTGTGCCTATATAAGTGCCTTATTGTACAAGAGGTTTCTGTACTCGGACAGTCCAATTTCCAGAAATACTGTGGAATTAAGCTTGTTATCTGCTAGAGAAAATTTTTGTGGGTTGAGTTAGATTCTGAAATCATGTCGGAATCGAGCCTGAAATATTGTTTGAACTCAGATCCAGATATCACATAATGTGTATGCTATGAAGTACAGTAGGAACAGATCCTTCCCTTCCAATCATTTCTCTGTCAAATAAATGATTGCTAAATATTACAATTTGCAAGCCTGCAATAGAACCATGTAGATAAGTCAAGCAACTCAAGTTTAGATGATTACCAGTGGAATGGCGCCATCTAAATCATCATAATCCAAATTTTTTTTTTTTTTTTTTTTTTGAGAATTCATAATCAACCAAGATCTAATAAGCCAATAAGGCAAAAACACTGTTCCCTCCTGTAGCAATTCACTGTGCGTTCCTGTAGCTCAGTTTCCTTTGTGATTTCATCTAA
>JAQRGC011622247.1:0-10971 GCA_028659135.1 Plantago lanceolata | reverse complement strand
CGAGCTTATATAGCAGTCTTCAAGGCACTCAGTTGGAAAGCTTTGTCTTCTCTTCAGTACTTAAGATCTCCCGTGATTGTGTTGTAGATTACTCCTCAAGACTGCCCTTCTTTAGCAGAATCTTCACATAATAGAAAATCTTTCTATAACAAAAACTAGCAAATACTTCTACACACTTCTACATGCCGTATATCTCATTCATATTTTTCGTGAGACCCAAGATACATCAAAAACGTGCTGTTTGTGAAGAAAAGGTGAAATTCCAAAATGACCCATAAAGTGTTATCCATGTGTTGTACTGATGTTTACCCAACATGTGTCATAACACCGGATCGCAACACTTTCACTATTATGGTGATAAAAAGGACTTCGGTAGGTGTAGGCCGTACAAGTAGTGTAGGACTTGTATGCATATTGTGTTTATTTTCCGTTTAGCTTACATATATTCGGATCTAACACTTGGAATTTTTCTCTTTGCAGATTACTGGTTTGATTACGAAATGTCTTCGTGGCTATCCGGGAAACGTTCGGTGTCGGACAAACAAGCTGCCCAAATAGGCTCGGGCGAGCGTGAGAAGGAAATCAATGTCCAGATGAACATTCCGATGGACGATCCGAAGAACATGGCCATGCAAGTTCAAAGATATACAAGCTCAACGGGAGAAAGATGGGGAACCTCCGCTCGAGATGCCAGTCCCAAACAAGGGTTTGGCGGACCCAAAGGGAAAGAAGGCCGGAAAGTCCTCCAAGCACCGATCCAAGAGGTCAGGGAAGTCCGGCAAGTCCGGCAAAGATGATGCAGAGATCATCGGAGATGATGACTCTTTGCTGAACATGACTGAAGAAGATGATGACGTCGACGAGACCATCCGGGCGGACCCTACGCTCGAGAAACAAGCTGTTGCTGGCGGATCTCGTAAGAGAAAGGCCAAGGAGACGGACTCTCCTACTAAACTGGCTTGGCGTCGCAAGCTGGAGGAGCGAGATATCATGGTTGAAAAGCTGAAGAAGGTGAAGAGGTCGGAGAGGACCCAAAGGCTTGTTCACCTTACTGAACAGGTAAACTTCTTACTTCGGATTCTCTTTTTCTTTCCTTTGTCCGGCACAAACACTTAATAGTATTTTCCTTTTTTGTTTCTCTGTTCTTTATTGTGAGTCGTGCTATGGAGAACCTTGATGAAGAGGAGGAGGACGAGTCCGAGGAGCTACTCCAGCTCCTGGCTGCTTTTGTGAAGGTCTAGAAGGAGTTGGCAGACCTCAAGACCACATCTAAGGGGTACGAAGATTTGTGGAAGGAGGCGGAGGCCAAAATCAAAGTCCTTGAGACGGAGACTGAGAAGATGAAGTCGGACCTGCACCGGATCAGATCCGAGAGGACGTACTACCACGGATTGAGTGAGTCCGTTCTGGAGACCGTGCTAGCTATGAGGGAGTTTTTGCTCAACAAACTCCAGAACATCCGGATCGATTCTGCCCTTGTTTATAAGGAATCCACTGCATTCTTCTGCGCGAAGCAGAAAGAAATGGATGATGACCGAGCTACTGGGTTCGCTGCAGCCATCGGACAATGCAGGAAACAAGGATGGATTCCGGAAGGTGCCAATCTCGAGGTTTTCGGTCTGAGCTCTTTCAAGGACGCGAAGGGTGTTCCTGTACCGGTCCCTGAATTGTCGGACGAGCTCTTCTATTCTGATGAGTTCCTTCAACTTGTTGATGAGTCTCTAGCCGTCGAAGCAACTCATAATGGACCTTTCCTGCCTCCTTGGGTTTCGGACGTGTTAAAAAAGATCTGCTTTACATCGTTTAGCTCCTTCGATGACTTTCATAAGAAGTGGTTCTCTCTGCCTGGTCCAGTCGTCGGGATGGAGGACGTGAAGGGTTTCTATGAGGCAATTCGGGAGAAGGCTCATGCGTTTGAGAAAGCCCGGGAGGAGCAAAGGTTGAAAGACAAGGCCTCCGGAAGCACTTCAGCGGAGAATGCCCTCCCAGCCTATACCTCCTCAGTAGAGTAAAGTCCGGGGTATGCCCCGATGTAATATGTATTTATGATTTCGAACAATCCTTTACTGTTTTTTGTCTTTTCACTATCATTCGGACAACTTTAAATCTTTTGCAATCCGGATAATATGTTCTACTTGCTTTTGTGATCTTTGCTTATGAATATTTGCACAAGTGTTTCATCCGGACATGCATGTTTTGTTGATCCGTCATCTGCTTATTTTTCACAAGTGTTAGGATCGGACGTACATGTCGTATGAGATGTAACACTCGTTTTGTTTCCAAGTCGGAAAGGATTTGAATAAGTATTCAGATCGGACATCTATGGTTTAAGAAGTAAAAATTCCAACTTAGTTAATTCGGACACGTTGTCACAAATTAACTTTTGTACGAAATTTCTATCTCAAGTGTTTGTGTCGGATCATGTGATCCTCATAGATGAGTACTTCGATCGGACCAAGGTGTTCGGTTCTTATTTGAGTGATGATGTAATCGTCCTTCTCCCAAAAAAAAATTCCAACTAATAATTATTTAATGGAGGAGGACCGGACGTAATCATAACAATCAAAAGTAGGAAAATAGTTGTATTGATTCGAAGGGAAATCAATTATTACAACTACGGGGCAAAGGTACCCAATTCTTCGGTCCTATCATCTGAAGTGGCCATCAGTCGGCGGACTTACAGATAGGTAGGTTTTCGGCATAAAACCAAAAGAAAGGGAAAAACAAAACAACTTTTTTCGGACAGACATGGCAGTGGCCGAGAGATGGGACTGCATAAGTGTCTGTCCGGAACCTAACTTCTTCAAAACTTTCTTCCAAAAAGCGAGACATGGTGCGAGGATGAGACTTCTTCAAACATGGTACCTTTGGAGATTCTGTCTGTTCCAAGTGCGCCGGACAGTGGTACCATCTTCTTCCTCAAGATCATAACTTCCATTGACATGAACTCCTACCACTTTGTACGGACCTTCCCATTTTCCTTCAAGATTGCCAGGGTGGCCCAAGATGTCCGCCCTACGCCAAACTAAATCTCCAACTTGTATCTCTTTGGTGCGGACATTCTTGTTGTATACTCTGGCGGAAATGGCTTGGTACATGTGGATGTTGGCCAAGGTTGTGCTTCTCCTGGTCTCTAGTGAGTCCAAATCATATATCCTAGCTTCCTGGTTATCCGCAGGTTGGTACCCTTGGATCCGAAGCATCTCAATTGTTGTTTCAGCTGGAATCACTGCCTCCGATCCATACACGAGGCTAAAAGGAGTTTCTTGGGTCGCGGTTCTTGAAGTGGTCCGATAAGCCCACAGGACGCCATCTAAGTCATCCACCCATCCGCCTGAGGCTTCTGAGAGCCTGGTCTCGATCTGTTTGATGATGGTCCGGTTGGTGACCTCTGTCTGTCCGTTTGCCTGGGGGTATCCGACGGACGTGAACCTTTGCTCAATCTTGAGGTTTTTGCACCAAACCTTCATCTTTTTTCCCGAGAATTGTGAGCCATTGTCGGACACTAGGATTCTTGGTACACCGAACCTGCAGAGAATATTTTTCCAAATGAACTTTCGGACAGTGGTTTCATCAATTTTGGACATTGCTTCCGCCTCAACCCACTTGGTGAAATATTCCACTGCTACAATAAGGAACTTCTTCTGATTCTTTCCTCTTGGTAAAGGTTCGACGATATCAATGCCACATTTGTCGAAGGGACAAGTGATGCTCGAAGGACGCATCAGAACTGTAGGCTGATGTGTAGCATTTGCATACTTCTGGCAGTCTAAGCAGCGTCGGACATACCACGCATAGTCCTTATCCACAGTCGGCCAATAGTAGCCCAATCTCATGACTTTCATGGCTAATGCTCGTGCTCCGGAGTGGTTACCACACTCTCCGTCGTGCAATTCCTCCAAGACTGTTCGAGCTTCTTGTGGATCCAGACAACGCTGCTCAATTCCTCTGTAGGACCTTCTGTAGAGATCATTTCCTCGAAGGAAATATCTTAGAGACCTTTGCTGCACACGTCGAGCTTCGTCCTTATCGTCCGGTAGGACCCCTTCACTAAGGTATTTTTCTATGACATTCCTCCATCCTGGTTCGAAGGTGATGGCCAAGATTTATGGAGTCTCCACAGTGATGGATGGGACCCCCAGACTCATGAGGATAACATTTATGGTGTCAATAGCTCCTGAGGTGGACGCATAACGAGCCAACGCGTCCGCCCGGTCATTGTTATCTCTTGCAAATTTTGTGAGACTGAACTTCTCAAAATTCTTGATTTCATTCTTCAACAAGGCTAAGTACTTGGTCATGGATTCATTCTTGGCTTGGAATACTCCGGATAAATGGGATTCCACAAGTTGGGAGTCGGTGAATGCTTGTAGCTTCTTGACCTCGAGTGATTTAGCCATCCTGAGTTTGACGAGCAGAGCCTCATATTCTGCCTCGTTGTTTGTGACTTTGAAATCCAAGGTGATGGCATTTTCTAGTTATGCTCCGGATGGGCTCTTAAGGAAGACCCCAATTCCTCCGGACCTTCCGGTTGATGATCCGTCCACTGTGAGTGTCCACAAATCGCCATGATCCATCAGCGGCTTGTACTTCGGTGTTTTGCTGACTCTTGACCTTTTGGCGATGGGCTCGTCAGATTCTTCTTCTTCCATAGGATCTGCGTCATATATACCGAACTTATTCATGGACTTTGTTGGATCGGACACATCACACACAGCGTGGTCCGCATCAACCATGTGGACATCATTCAGGCCGGAAGTTAATATGAGGATGTCCGGATCTTGGCTATGATCATGTGGAGGTTTCTCTGCATCTTTTCTATCTGGATAACTAGCCAGGAAATCGGCTATTACTTGAGCCTTCTTAGCAGTCGAAGCTTGGTATTCAATCTCATGTTCACTGAGTTCGATTGCCCACTTGGCCAAGCGTCCGGACTGCTCCGGATTGCCCAACACTTGCTTCAAAGGCTCACTTGTTAACACAATGATCTTGTGCGATTTGAAGTAAGGCTTCAGCTTTCTTGTGGTATCAGCTTTCTTGTGGTATGCACTAGTGCATAGGCGAATTTTTCAATTTCCAAATATCTTGTCTCTGAACCGGACAAGGCCTTGCTCAGATAATAGATGGGCTTGTGCTCGCTGTCCTGAATTCGGACCAGGACTGAGCTGATAGCACCGTCCGATTGAGCCAAATAGAGGTAGAGTGGCTCGGACTCTATTGGCTTTGATAGGAGCGGCGGGCTAGTAAGGTAATTCTTCAGACTTTCAAAGGCTTGCCTGCATTCTTCGGTCCATTCAAATTGGATGTTCTTCCAAAGCACTTTGAAAAAAGAGAGGTTTTTCTCTGTGGATCTGGAGATGAACCGGCTAAGTGATATGATCTTTCCGACTAGTTGTTGTACTTCCGCTAGGCAGGTCGGATGAGGAAGATCTTGAATGGCCTTGATCTTCTCTGGATTGGCTTCGATCCATCTTTCGGTCACCATATAACCTAGAAACTTTCCTCCTTTTACTCCAAAAGTGCACTTTGCCGGATTGAGCTTCATTCCATACTTCTGAAGTATAGAGAAGCATTCGTTGAGATGAGCGATGTGCTCCTCTTATGTTTTGATTTTGACAAGCATGTCATCCACATAGACTTCCATTGTTTGTCCAATCTCTTCGGCGAACATCTTGTTTACTAACCTTTGATAAGTAGCTCCGACGTTCTTCAATCCGAAAGGCATGACGACAAAGCAATAGACTGCTCCGACAGCAAAGAACGATGTTCGCTCGATGTCCTCTCTTTCCATCCGGATTTGGTAAAATCCTTGATAAGCGTCCATGAAACTGAGTAGAGCACATCCGACAGTGGAGTCTACTAGTTGATCGATCCTTGGCAACGGATATGGATCCTTCGGACAGTATTTATTCAGCCTTGTAAAATCATTGCACATCCTCCACTTGCCTCCCGGCTTCTGGACTAAGACAACATTACAAATCCAGTTCGAATAGCGGACTTCCCTGATGTGTCCGGCCTTAAGGAGTTTGTCGACTTCCGCCTTGATGATGGCATCTTCCACATCTCCGAAGTCCTTCTTCTTCTGGTGAATATGTGTGATTTTCGGATCCATATTGAGCCGGTGGACTGCTACTCTCGGGTCTATCCCAGTGAGATCATCCATCTTCCAGGCGAAGATATCTGCATTCGCTTCGAGGCAAGCAATTAAGTTGATCTCTACTTCGGACTCCATTTCTATGCCGGTTCGGATCTTCTTCTTTGGGTCGGTCGGATCGATCTGAATGTCCTTGATTGCTTCCTTCGGTTCAAGTTTGATTTCCAAGCCAAACTTCTTCTTTTGAGATGGGGCTGTTGTGATTGGTGGAATCGCCTTGAAATCTTCCAACTCCATTACTCTACTCGTTCCAAGTGATCTGGGCACTCCAGAAGGAGGGGGCTTGTGAGTGGAGTTCCGAATCATGAATACTCCAGCATGAGGTAACACTTGTGGTCCGTCCCTAGTACTTTCCAAGGGCAGTGCTGGGGCGGACATCCTTCTTGTGGACATAGTGTAACACTTCCATGCTTCGACGATGTTTCCAACTTCTTGTCCGACTCAGTGCATGGTAGGAAACTTTATCCTGTTGTGGAAGGTGGATGGAATGGCTATGAATGGTCGGATCCCTGGCCTTCCGAACAGTATGTTGTAATCGAACGGGGTGTCCACAACTAAGAAAGTGATGTTGTGTGTTGCTCTAACCAGAGCTTTTCCCATAGAGACTGGTAGGATAATGCATCCGAGAGGCTTTATCTCATTTCCTCCGAACCCAGTGAGGTTGCTAACAACACTCTATATGGCTGAGTTGGGTATCCTCATCCGACCCAATGTGTCCGACGAGATGATATTGGCGGAACTTCCTCCATCGATCAGGACTCGGTTGACAGTGAAGCCACTTACAGTCAATGAGATGACTACTGGGACGTACGGAGGCATGGTATCTCCTCCTCCCGCTGTTTTTTGAGGTACTTCACTTTCATCGAAGGTTATAACATTATTTCCTGGTGGAATCTCCGGGCCATAAGCAACCTTGAACACTTGCAAATCCCTGGCAGTCCACTCTTGGGCATTCCGGCTATCGCCTCCTGCCGGATCACCTGCTATGTAATGAATCACTCCTCCTTGAGCCATATTTTCATGATATCCGCCCTGATGTGGGGGTGGCGGAGACACTTGAACGTGATCATTGCTTCTTTCATTTCTAGCATGCTCGGTCCGCTCATGCCTGGACGCATTGCACAGATTGACCGCAAAACCATCTAAGAGCTTGTTCCGGGCGTAGTGTTCAACTTCGTTCTTAAGGAAAGAACACTTCTCAGTGGTATGGCCTCTCCCCTTGTGGAACTCACAATACTCAGTGGATGTTCTGGTTTTCTTGGTGTTGGGCATCGTACGTGGCCAACGGATGTCATATCCTCTATTCGAGAGGTAGGCTAGGATCTCCGATCTTGGACGGGTGAGCGGAGTGTACTCACTATATCGGTCCGGGAGAGGACGTCCATCCTCTCTGTCTGGCATGTCTCGACTTTGAAACTTGTTCTTCTTCTTCTTTTCATAAGGCTTTTTCTGGCCTTCTTTGTGGTCCGGTTTGTCAATCGGATCGGTATCCATTGGCTCCACCTGGTCTTCCTGAATCTTACCTTTCCCTTTGCCTTTGTCATCTGGCTTCCGGATAGGAAGGTTTTTCTGGAAATCTTCCGCATAAACAATCTTCTCACAGATTTCCTCTAGCCTTTGTTCGGATGTGATCTTTTCCTCGGAGAAGAGGAACCTCAGACGCCGGTTCGTAGTGTTAGCATAAAGCTGGGACACTCGGACCGCTACTGAGTGTTTTTCAACCTCATCTACAGCAGAGGAGAAGCGGATCCGGAATTCTCGGACATCTTCATCTTTCTTCTGAACGATGGAGCCTAGGTAGCTAACCGGAAGCTTCCTTTTGACCGATCGCTCGAACCTTTTGAGAAAGACTTCTACAAGCTGAGAGTAAGACTTGATGGATCATTCTCCGAGAGAGGACCACCAAGTTAAGGCTTCGGGCTTGAGTAACACTTGTTCTCATTGTGACCATGACCTTCCATCCGGGTCTCATAGAGTGTGAGATGGGAACGTGGGTCATTCTTGGGATTTTACTGCTCGAGGACCGGGATTGTAAGTCCATGTACAATTTTCTCATTTCGGATTTCTTCGGACAAAGGATTGTTGTGACGTTCAGTCGGTGTAGTTCTTGCTTCTAAAGTGGCTTTCATTTGAGCAATGGTTGCTTCAAGGGCTAGCTGTCTTGCCTCAAACCCGTCCGGAATAGCACTTCCTTGGTTCACTTGGGGAGGAGACTGATTCTCAGCGGTCCGTTCCCTAGAGCGAACGTGTATAGGATCACGTGCATTTTCGGCTGGAGTACCAAGGTTGCTCAGTCTCCGGTTAATGATATTCCTCAAGTCCGGTTGGACTGCCGAATTTCCAAGCCTCTCTTGTACCGTTCTCCTACAGTGTGTAGCAGAGCGAGCCGGACTGGCTTCCCTTCCGGTCCTTCGACTGTTAACAACTTGTGTGTCCGGAGTCTGTTCCGGGTTCCTATTCTGGGAGGTGTGAACACTTGTCACTCGGACGTTGTTAACTGGCTGGGCTTGAGCTTGCTGCGCCGAACCCTGGAACTGCGGACCTTGAGTTGTTTGTGCAATGTGGGTAGGTTGTATCTGATTACCCACTGTTGTTCTCAGAGCTCTGTTATGGTGAAAGACGTTGTAGCAAGCTGCGAAGTATTTGTTTGTAACACCCAAAGTTGCCATTGCGTTCATCACCTGTCCGTTTGGATAAACGAACTGCTGGACTGGTAGGGACCATTTGTTGGTTGCCTGTCGAATTGGCCCCTTGAGCTTGTCTGGTGTGTAGGACCATTTGTTGGTTGCTTTTCGAATTGGCCCCTTGAGCTTGCTACTGTGTCAGGTCAATCTCCATATGCCCGGAAGCTTGTGTTCCTACCATTGCCCCATTAAGTCTTAAGTTCCTATCTACGGACGAGTCAGTGGCGGACTATCCGTCGTGAGATGTTGACCGCTCAGCATTTATATTTCTATGGTCCCCCCTGCCTTTTCCTCTGCCTGCCCGGGTGGGTGGTGTTCCTTGGGCCCGGGTGACAGGAGCTGTCCGAGCGGAACTCGCCTCGACTGGTAGCCTTCTAGGGGCCATCGGACGGGTAGTAAAGTAGGGAAGTGGTTGGCTTTTTGCAAAGATTCCCACAGACGGCGACAAAATGTTGAGGGTAAAAGTAGTTTTCTAGTGTAATCCGAAGTAATTCTCCTCACGTCTCTCTTTGGTCAGCACGTCACGTCCGAAGGTACCTGACTAAGCTCGAGTAAATAGGCACCTGAAACTTTGAAACAATGGGGGGTTAGGTGGAGGTCCGGTCTGCCTTAGTCAGACCGGATGTGGCACTCAAGGTCCTCTAGGATTGAAGGTCCTAAAGGGTATAAGAAGTAAAGTGTAATGTGCTAGATTGGGCAACACTTAATGCTTACCTTAAATGCTTGGATTTGATGGCCTTATATAGTATGGCCATTGTACCTTCATAAAGCTATGGGATCGTGCCAAATGTATGCCTTTTATGAGGCCACCTATGTATGATGGTACATGCCCATTGGGTAATGAGCTTGGGCTTAAGTCCAATCAGACCTAGTGAGGGTAATTGAGACTTTTCCCGTAGCTCCATGTAGTCACTAGAATGTTCTGTCCGGTAGAGGTCCGGAGGGACATAGTCATGTCCGGCTAACAGAACATTCCTTAGTATAATTAGGGCTATAGAATCCGTTCCACAGGTACACAGTCCGGTCCTCTGACCCTTTATGGGCGTGAGGCTTGGTATGTGGTTTGGTAACCCAGCTCTGCTATAAAGGACGGACGTCAAGGAGATACATCGGACCTTTATATGTCGACCGGACATACTTCCCGTGCTCATATATGGTGGATTCTCCTTATAGTCCCAAAGTACTGTAGCACTGTTAACTGACATTCGTATCCTAGGTCTCATTAGTGAGGCCGGACACACTGGTTTAGTGCTTTGGAATGCAATACTTAAGTGCTTATACCTTAGTTCGCCTTAGGACGTGCCATTGTAACGCACTTAACGGATTGGACATGATTTTACACCATCAAGTATGTTCCAACTAAGGACCAAATTCCTATCTGGATGCAGGCCATGCATAAGTCCATGCGTCCAGATAAATACTATTTTAACATGTTGATTTGTCCGCCAATTCCTTACTTAGCTGGGTTGGCTCCGGAATGCTTTTGTAGAAAGAAGCATGACTTCAGTAAGTAGAGTAGTAAGTTACGTTTATATGATTTGTATATGATGATTATACTCCGTAACTAACACTTCTACTTTTTCCTTGCAGCTTATTGGTTTGAGTACGAAATGGACACTTTTTTGGCAAAGAAGAAGGTAGTGATGGCCAAACAGAACCAGGAGATGCTGGACAAGATCCGGAAGAAGAAGAAGATCAATGTCCAGGCTGCCTTGCCGATGGGTGATCCGAAGAACTTATCGGCATTCCAGGTGGAGGAGGAGCGGAGAGCCAGGGAAAAGCTCCCGCTGCAAGAGCTTGCGAGTCCTTCTCGGGGGAAGGGCACAGATGGGGCTTCAGAGAAGGAGATGGATAAGAGGAAAGAGAAGTTCAAGAAGTCATCCAAGTCCGGGAAGCATCACAAGAAGAAGAAATCACGGAAGTCCTCTAAGTAAGACGATGATCCGAAGGACAGTTTGGAAATGTTGGCGGAGGGTTCCAGGAGGGAAGCTCCGGAGGGAGACGATGATGAGGAGGAGTACGATGAGGAGTTCATCGGTTCGATCCCGGGTAAAAACGAAATAAAAATAATTGTAATACAAAAATTTATACATATTGGTTTAATAAAAAATAATTCTGCTGTCGGGATTCGAA
>JAQRGC011622192.1:0-10413 GCA_028659135.1 Plantago lanceolata | reverse complement strand
TTAGGCTCGAACGAGCCTAACGAGCCGAGCCCGAGCCTAACTTTTTACTCGTTTGTTTAACGAGCCGAGCCTAGGCTCGGCTCGAATGCCAAACGAGCCGAGCCAAGCCAGGCGATACTCGGCTCGGCTCGGCTCGTATAACAGCACTACTAACAACTAACGAGTCTGTTGAAATCAACTCGTTAATGAAAAGAGCATACATTTACGTTCAAGTCCGTCTAAAAAATCTTATCAAGCGAGCTTTAACCAACCATGTACTCGATAAATCCTTATATATCGAATCAAATATATTTAAAAACACAAGTTATGGGTTCAGTTAAAGTTCATGTTTAGTGTATCACGGACCCATTTCGGTCTTCATTATGGTCGGGGCATCGTGTAGGCTTCACAGAAAAATTTACGATAATCTAATAGTAGTCTATGTTTATGAATATGATGCGGACCATGTGGTCCAAAATCAACCGGCTGATTTTGGACCATGGTCTATGACTATTGAGTCTATGACCGTGTTCTTAAGATGAATGCTGCAACCAAGGTGGAAATGTAACCTGGCCTTAATTAGTTGCGTGCGTCTCAATTTTCAAACTACACTAAAGAAACTGAAGAATGACCGACCATACTTAACAGGCTAACAGCATTTCAAACGGCCTGATGGATTCCAAACCTTTACAAGTCAAGCGGCCAAATTCGCAGAATTGTTGTATTATCAATCAACCACGCCATAAGGCCAAAACAGTGAAACACTCGACCTGTGTCATTACCAGATTCACAATATCAACTCTAAACTCTCTCAAGATCATCTAATGAATCCTAACTAGAGTCTGCGAACTTTCCACAACTTGGAGCTCTCCACACACCTCTATCGTTTCAGAAAATATGTGCACGACAAAATTTTAATGCCTCGGCTCTACCTATATCAACACACAGTTGGTTTTAAAGTTTTAAAACAAAACACCCTGTCACACATTTCATGGATTTACTGAGGGATGTTTTCAGTATATCCACTCTTTGTATCAAAATGGCCATGAAAAACTCCTCTCATGTCTTGTTCTGGGCATAGATTGATGTTTGAACAGCATGTTGAGGTGACAGAGGTTTCCCATTCACAAGCACTTGCTCCACGAAATCAACGCGTACTGATCTGAACTGATACCTCTGATAAGTGATCATGGAGATGTAAATACATGTGTATTAGTTTTTCCACACCAAAAAAAAGAAAAAAAAAACAAAAAAACAAAAGAAAGAAATCAAAAGGTAAAAAAACACAAAAAGATGGAACACTGATTTCCAAGAAAAACACATACCTTCTCTTTCCAAGAAAAATCAACTGGACGGTACAAAGGTTCCAAAAGTGTGATTTCATCCCCTTCTTTAAACTGAAGAAGAAATACAAGTATATATCATCAAAACCGGTGGTGCTAATCTTTCAGCTCTAGGAACCATCTTGATGGCGTATATGGTTTGATCATCACGTAAAATTTTCTATGTAACTAAATAAACAAATAATAGTTCCAGAAGTTGAAGGTGATGTCTTACCGCTTCACTGCGTATGCGATAGACAGAAAGGACATAACATATCTGACTTGAATCACACAACAAATAATAGCTGAAATAGAACAATAGGCAAACACTATTAGGATAGTTTCACGAGCATATTTTATACCACCATCCCGAATTTGATAAGAGAAGATTGAAAACTTACAATGGTGCAGCATTATCATGCAAAACAAAGAACATGACTTTTCCTATAACTGCAACTGCTTTATTCAGACCTTCCACCAGATGATCTATTGTTTCTCTTCTGTATGCTTTATTCACTACGAGAAAATAAGTAAAGGTTTCATCCAGAGAAAGAACCTTCACACAGTTTACAGAAGTATAAGATGCTTCAGTAGGATTAGGATTTTGCTTACAGTTGACAGTAGTGAGTGATGAT
This sequence comes from Plantago lanceolata, assembly GCA_028659135.1. Classification (NCBI taxonomy): domain Eukaryota; kingdom Viridiplantae; phylum Streptophyta; class Magnoliopsida; order Lamiales; family Plantaginaceae; genus Plantago; species Plantago lanceolata. The sequence goes on along the minus strand of JAQRGC011622192.1, from coordinate 8,477 downwards.
GCCATGGAAGCTAGTCTTTTGTTCTTGGTCTGTCCCTGTAAAAGGAAATGTCAGAATCGCCGTGACAGGCATCAGGTAAATGATTCACACACACACGCACACACGCACAAAGAAAAAGGGAGCAATTTCATGAAACAAACATTCACAGTTTGTGTTGCACCAGAGACAAATTGCACACAATTGTGTGTGCCTGGGCAGGATAATGAGATTTAGCTTACTACAGTTTACATGCAGTGATAATAGACAGACAAGAGTGACAGAGATTTCAACTAACAGTTGCCTGAATTATAACAAATCAGGCACTCAGCTACACAGGTATCTTACCCTGAGTAAGGTCTCTATCTTGTCAAGAAGGTGAACAATCTTCTGAATCTCCTCTATGGCATTGAGACCAGGATCCCTCAACGCAGCAGCTTCAAATCCACTTAGAGCTCTTTCATAGTTCTCAAGGTATTTGTTTACCTATATTCATATATCATCTTAAACGGAGTGAAAAGCACTGGAAATATATTATGTGCAAGATGATGACTGCAAAAATTAAGCAGAGAGATAGAATACCCACTGTTAATGACGATTAAGCAGAGTGATAAGTGGGCAACAAATATAGTGTTTAATGCTGATACAGTAATTCACAATGCATATGTTATCATTTGCTTCAAAACACTTCTCTTGTAGATATCTGGAAATTGAAGATTATGTAAAGAAACTAGACATAATGAAAGTTGTTTTGTTTATTTTCAACATTTACCAGTTCAAATACATCAAATAAAGAAAATGACGTGCTTTCCAATTATCTGCTACATCTCTCACAAGACTAGTATATAGATATTTACAGAAATCAAACCGGGTACTAGGGGGTAACGTGAACAAATCTATATTCTATATGATGGACACGTCATTTGTGAATCTTTTGAAACATATACAACTAACTATTCACTGTAGAGCTCCATATGAAATTACATTTTGTAATTGAATCTATACCATGGGCCAGAAAGCAAAATGCTAGGAGGCTCAACTCGAAGTTGTGTTTTGGGGTATGGTACAGAAAATGAATCTCCCAGTGATTCTTTATTCATCTAGAAAACTCCATTATTTTAAAGAATATGTATGATGACCTCACAAAGCAAAATGCTAGAAGACCATTGCACACACCAAATGGAGCTTTCATCAGATTTTGCATCTATTCTAATGACATGTGAATCAAAGCTAATAACAAGCCCTAGTGATCTGAGTAATTCATATAAAATTGATGAAATAGATTCCATCATAGAGATTCCATAATAGGAAGCTCATAATGGAAATGATAAGACATAGTTTGTTTTATTAAAAAAGCTTTGCTCACATATATAAAACATATACTTTTCAGTAGATGTAGATCCAGCAGGATCATGATAGAACACTGGGAAATATAGCACAGAACTTTCAAAGATATCTCTAGATGTGAGCACAGCCAAAAGAAATGTAACAACAACACTTACAGTTGCCCAGTTATAATATAGGTCAGGGTTTGATTTCATCATTTCATCTTTCTCCTGGCATGCATAAAATATTGTTAGAAGCCATAACAAAAAACCCTTATAAGAAGTAACACTAACAGCAATTCAATGCACACAAACTTATAAAAGATAATACGCACAGCATGCTGGTATGCTTTCAAAGATTGCAGAAGCTTCCCATGATCCCACGCTCCAGTCACAAAGTATGATGTGAGGCACGCATTACCCAGGTTATCTGTTATTATAAAGAAGATTTGCTAAGTATTCTTGAAACTTAAGGGATGCTTAAGATCAACATACCAGAGATATCACACGATATGACTAATTATAATAGTAGCTTAAAATGAATTACATCTGTCATCATATTTAAACAGAGAAAGACTGTATATCCATGTTTTAGAATTTGAGACTTACACCAAGAGTTTCCATCCTTCACATCCAGAGCTACTGCTTCTTTTGCATGATTAATGCTGTCATCAACAATTTTAACCTGGTCTTCAGTACCTGAAAAGTTAAAATATCTCAAAAAAATGATATGATGCTGTTCAGGAAATGTAATCCAGGATATGTCATCAACTTATCATGCCTTGAGCCATTCTTCTCTCAAGCATAGACAGTTGACAGAGAATCTTTTTGTCTGGGCCCTACAAGAAATTATCAATGTAACAGAAATAAATCAAATAAAACTACTGAAGCTTAATCAAGCATTAGAACCATCTTATGTAAATTCAAGAAGAAATCAGCTAACCTTGCTTAAGGCAAGTGTGAGGCAATTTTTTGCAGAAGTTAAATCACCCTTCTTCCAAATGCAGTTGCCCAAGCATGACCAAGCATCGATAAGTGATGGATTCAACTTCACCTGCAATGAGAGATGTTATAAAACGGATCATTTCTAAACCATGTTTTCCCCAACAAATCATCAACCAGGCAACCACAGCCAAATCTCTCTCTCCCTCTCTAAATATCCTATGTGTCATGCTTCTCTTCATTTATGATGAGACAATTTTCTATCCTCTAACAATGTTAAATACATGAACGACAGCACAAACAGAATCATCAAGGCATATTTGTATAATTAGATAAACCAAAGAAATAAGTAGAGCCAGAAACAATCAGAAGTCGCCGCATAGAAACTAAATTAAATATCAAAGACACAGACATAATTCCAGGCTCACTTCATAAGTTGATTGGCATAGGTCCCAAATCCCATGCCTGAGCAACAATAGAAACCAAAGCTTATAAAATAAAATTGATCCGAAATACAATAGTGATAGCTGAAAGAAGAAAACAAATTGAACCAGTCAAATTATCTTTCTTTATTTTGGTTGGTGGCAGGCAGGAAAAGGGAACGGCAACTTTTTACACAATGCGCAGAGACAAAAATTCTGTAAAGATCTCTACATGAATCATGTTTGTAGTAGTGCAATCGGAAAATAGTTAATACAGGAACAATGACAGACTCAATGGCCAATGCGGGAATCCATCTTCTGTATAATGGGATCTCAGAAACCCTTGCTGGGAAACAAAGTTAATTCATATTTCTTTTAGTAGCATTGTTAGATAAGTGAAGCGTTGGTGATACACATTTGAATACTCATGCTCATACACGTTGGATTATCAACCAATACTGGTCAATGCTACATTGCTACTCCCTCCATCTCACAAATATAGGCCACTTTCTCTAGAAGAGAGCAATGCACTCGTTTACATGAATCCTATCCTTGTAAGTCTCTCTTGCTTCCGTGCTTTCTATTTGATAGGATTAACCCGTAATAGAGCAAGTGGATTGATTAAAAAACAATTAATCTGAAATTTAGCTGCATATATATGTAACCAACATTTACTATAACAAACTCAATATACAATTCTGTATGGACCAACCTTGTTCTCTTGATTTATAAGTTATAATCAGTTTCACATTAACGTCATTCTCTAAATATATGTAACATGTAATCTTAATTAATTCAACGGGCTCAATTCTACAGTCATAAACTTTAACATTGGGTTATTGTGTAACATTACAACCAATGAACCCATGTTCACCCTTCACCTCAATCTATGAAATGCATAAGTTGCACTACAGCGATAAATCTGAAGGTGTACATAGGTCATAGGTATGCTCAAGGTATAATATTATCCTCTTTCTCCCCGAAATTCACAAGCAAATAATAATGAAGATAAACCTCAATTGGCTTCATCTCTTAAAAGAGCTTATTAAGAATTATGCTCATCCTAGTGTTGAATAATACTAACATCCTTCACTAAAAGGAGTAGAGTATTTGTGGAAAGTACTAAATAACCCCCGCACAGGCTAATTTTAACACGATACCATCACTAACACCATCTTCATGTCCACCTCAAATGAGCTAGAATATGAATCCCTAGAGCATGAGCTAACGTGATCAGTGTTCGGACTAACGCTAATCCTAAATACCAGCACTGAGCTAATATAACAACATCCACTTAAACCTACCAAGAGGCAACACATCTAACTTATAACTAAGAAGCAACAAAAACAGTAAAATGCACCAACACTGCTAAACATGAACACACACTTCAATTGTGACTTACAGCCTTGGAGAGATGATCCTCAGCTTCCTTCTTGTACTCAGGGAACACATCCAGGACCTTCCCTCTCAAATACTCATAGCATGCTCTTTGCACAGGCAATTTCCTTTTCTCTGCATCTCACCAATCAATCAGTTATTAACATACATTTACATTCACATACATAAGCAATTCCTTCAACAAGGTTGCTGCGTATAACAACACTAAAATTACCTGGTGGAATTTTATCGAGCAGTTGGAGGGCGAGATTTGATTTGGCGAGGAGTTGAGAGGTTTTGTCCTCGGGGTTTACCGGAAAGAAAGTGTCGCGAATGGAGTAGAGTTCGTCGGCCGCTGCGGATACTTCGGCGAAGAGATCATCCGCCATTTGTGCCCTGTCAGTGCTCATGGTGATTTTGCTTGTTCGAGCTTGATTGATTGATTGATTGACAAGCCAACAATTCTCTGTACTTGGAGGAGGGAGGGAGTTACTTCACTTCTGCTCTCTGCAGAGGGGAAATGCGACAACAAGAGAAAAGCGCTTTAGGGGATAACACGATATTGATATTAAGGCCCGTTATTTTCGTCTGGACAGAACTGAACAGAACATAATTGAAGTGCAGCACAAATTATAACTAATGAAGACTGAAACCATTACAGAGGTTACAATTTTAAACCCTAGGTACAAGTTCTAAAGCGAAATGTACATGACTAATTACAAAGGAACGAAGTTGGAACTCTGTCGTTTGGGTAGAGAAATTTATAAATGAGGCTTTGACTTTTCTTCTTTCACACTGCAGATCGCCCTTCAAATAGTCCACTAATTAAGTTCAAGTCCCTCATAATTTCTCTTACTACAACTGATTGACTTGAGTTGCACCAAGAGTAATAAGGCCTATCATCAATGATTTCATTCTGAGCTCTCATATGTTGTATTTGTTAGAAATGCGTACAAAATAATTCAAAGATAATGGAAAAATGATAGTAAAATGACAAGCAAAAGAGAATAATTGAGCCATGCACTTGCACAGTTCCCTTAAAGTCTAATGCCCTCTCACTTACAGTGCTTGATACGTTGGTGCACTTGCCTCACTGGGTATAACAATCAGCAAAACCCGCTAGCAACATCAAATTGTAGTGGGATGTACCTGGGTCTGGTACAACATCTGGTGCAACATCTGGCGCAACTGGTGCAACATCTGGCATTATCAAATTGTTCTTACAGTGACCGACACCTTTCTCTTCGCATCCCGATAGTCCATAAAATTTCACATCAAGTAAGCCGTCCCTTGTATATTGAAATCGTAACATAACATGTGATGTAAATGAATTATCATGTACAAACTCCTCCCACCCATTCAAGAAATGCCAAGAACCACTAGAACTACCATTTCTATGTTTGTAGTCCGCTTTTTTATTGTGCTTAGATTCATTAATTTTGAAGAGAATATGAATGAGTTGATTGTGTTATCTCAAAAGGATAAGATCTATTCATTATCTATATAGTCATGGCACTGAACATTAACATAATGGCTTTCTTCAACCAGTTCGGAAGGGCACAAATGGTGGTGTAACAAAAGCAGGGCTTCTAGATGCTGCCGGAGGCGGTGTAATTGGAGTAACATTTGTTGTGTTTGGATTTTTCACCACCAGCTGTCCGCTCAACATAGCTCTAAAGCAGCTCTTAGTAATACCGCTCTCAGTTGTGGCTGGATTGTGCGGAACTTCTTCTTCTTTACCTTTCAATCTTCTCTCCGGAATCGCGCTACTTTCAACCGGAGCTTATGAGCGGCAATTGCGTGTGTAATTACTGTACAAGCGGTGGCCATGAATAATGAAGGGTAAGAGAAGAAAAATGCTAGAGCATGAAAAGTTATCCCCAAATTTGATGTGATGATTGAGCTGTTTGATGGGACGTTGATGAATTGAAGGAGGAGAATATAGGAGAATGAAAAGGCTTGGAGCAAAAGGTAATACTAGTGTGAATATATGAGTGTGAATAACAAACATACGAAATTATAGCATGAACATATGCAAATTAATGCATATTGTGGACTTGTTTTCCAAAGCATATAACATCTTCTAATCCTAGCGGTCCAAGATTGGGATCGGACCGGATATTCGACCGGTCCTGTTTCGGAGTAGAGCGGTATCCTAGGTTTCGGATTGAGAAATTATGTTATTCCAATTTCAATTCTTTTTTATTTCAGTCTGGTTTTAAACCAGTGAACACCCCTAATAGGACGTACTCATACAAGTAAAAACAACTCGGATTACTCCATAAGAGAGCCCTTCAACAGAGTATCGTACCATCTGAATCAAAATACACTGAAATGATAGCTTAGATAAACATAAAGGAGGCACGCGTAATTGAACATTAAAAAAATATGGGTCAACTATTTTCCAAAACCGTGAAAATAGTCCGTCTCTGGAGAGACCAACTATTGAAAAGATAAAAGAAAAAAAGGCCAACACAAACATGACACAACACATGTAGGTAATAAAATGACCCTGAATGGGTCATAAATGATTTTGGAGTAAGTCTCATAAAAGACTGACTTTCCTAATACATTAGGAAAGTCAGGTTTTTTAAAGCATCCACTTTATTTAAAAAAACACTTCTAACAATAGAACTAGTTATAAAAAGCTGACTTTTCCCAATGAGGCCTAGCTCAGTTGGTTTGGTTGGGGTGCCATGACTCTTGAGGTCATGGGTTCGTTTCTCGCTAAGTGCGTGTTTATTTCTAGTTTATTACTAGTTATGTTATATTTGTATGATTGTGATATGTAATGGTTGATCTGTGATAGATATAGAAATGATGTATTTGACGATGTATGATCTAATGTAATATTGATTTCTCAAAAAAAAAAAATTTTGAATTGATGTTAGAAACATTTTAAAAAAAAGCTGACTTTCCTAATATATTAGGAAAGTCAGTCTTTTATGAGACTTTAGCACGATTTTGGCTTGGTCATTAGCTTTTACATAGGTTGATCTCTTTTAAAAAATTGACCACTCTTCAAAAAAACCGATCATATTTTGATTTACAGAAAACAATAGCACCCCAAATATAAAAAACCAAAGTAAATAAAGAGTCATAAACTTGGAGATCAACAAAAAAGCAGCGATCAACTATAAAGTTATTTTTCAAGAAAATCTTGTGTTAATTGAGTTACATACCCAATGTCTTTTCAACATGTTTTCTATTTCTAGATTAGATAGACCAAAAAAAAGGAAAACACAATAAGTCAAGAAAGATTTTTGATAAAAACAATTTAATTATATTAAACGTAATTTCCATAAAAGTAGGTCTAAACATACGCAAATGCACCAATATATTCCTTGTTATCACTATAAGTAGACCACTAAGAAAACAAACACAACAAAAACTTAATCACCATTTTTACAACTTTAAGTCTTTAAGCATATTTCATCAATCATGAATCGATCTATGTTCTTAATTGTAACTTTGGTGTTGACAGTGTTGATTTCAATGCCCCGTGCAAATGCCAGGGTACTCATGACCACAGAGGACGAGATATCCGCAATGTTGCCAAAAGGATCTGTTGGCGGCTCCGGTCCCAGCACTGGCGTCCCTCCTCCGTATTCAGAATCTCTGCGTGCGAGCTTGGCAACACCACCACCACCTAAACCATCAGACCCTAATGCAAGCCCGAGCCCATCAGGTTCTGGCTAGCTATTTCAAGGGCATCATGCATCACTCCTCTTCTCTACATCTCCGGATCATGAGTTGGTGTAGGGTATAGGAGAGTAGTATATCATATTCATATGTGTTAATTGTTAAACATTAAGAAAATCATTGCTCGAAACTTCTTGTATTAATATTGGTTGTGTTGTGAAAACTGATACAAAGAATCTTATCTATAGTACCTAAAAAGTAAAAACTTGGGCAATACTGTTAAAACATATGAATAAACCGGAGAAGAAGCTTTTGTTATTGATTGAAGCGGCGCAAGTTACAGAGAAAAGAGCTGCTCGTCTAGCCTATTTATAGCCAAGAATCAAAACCCTAAACGAGCTCACAAAGATCTAGATTTCACCCCTATCAACTTACCTTATTACAGAGAGTAAATAACCTATGAAAGTTACAAGGATCGCTAGGAAACAAGAGAGGAATTTAATGAGAAACAGGCTCAGTTGATCATGAAGAAAGCATGCCTGCAGATGCTTGGACTAAGTGATCCAGTGCAGATTTCCACCTGTTCCTCTCATTTGAATTCTCCCGCCTAGTGTAGTGATCCTCTACTCCGTAATGGTGTGTTCCGGACGAACTACTCACGCTCTAGTACGCTTCACTGTAACTTGCCGGTTTCCTCTGCTTCTTCTCTTCATGACTTGCTTCTTCTTCTTTGCTTCTTCATCATTTTTGTTTTCATTTTCAATACTCCCCCTCACGATGGGGGTGTAGATGT
>JAQRGC011618971.1:0-13260 GCA_028659135.1 Plantago lanceolata | reverse complement strand
ACATATGATTATTGTAGACAAGGAAGAGTATTTTTCATCAGAAATCAGAGGTCAGGTTTAAGAAGTCCAGCCAAAAGATCCATCCTCCTTTGGCAGCCCTTCTACTTTTACCTCATTAGATGATACCTACAAATACAGCCCCTCTTTAACCCATAGTGATTATCGATTAACATATTCAGATATTCTTGTTCTTGTATGAAGAGATGAATATGAAGACACCAGTAACTTTTATGGCATCCTTATTTGGAAATCATTTTTCACATTTACATCAATTACGCATTTTTTATACTTACGTTTATGATGTTGAACTGTGCCCTTAATACCGCCGTACCCACCTTCAGGAACGCTGCGGATACAGGATGGTATGTAAGCTAAAACCCACAAGAACCTCTAAACCCTACTTTAGTTTCCTGGAAATACAGGACTTGAAATGCACAGTTGAAAGAAAGGCTGAACAAGTATTGGATTTTGCTAGTAAACTAAAGATTAATGTTATGTTATGAGAGTTTGATACATTACAATACCACATAAATAGAAATAATCTACTCACAAATTATTGAACTGGCTAGACAAGCTCATATTTATATTCTACTAGAGAGACTACTAATTGAGCAGCCTAAGCTAAAAGCCAGAAGTTCTTGTGCCATCTGGTGCTGATAAGGTAGCCACTCACTCCTCTGCTCTGCTTAGTAACTCCTATAGTCAAGCACTCCAAATTGTTGATGCACTGCTCCACAAATTCCTCTGAGCTGCTCTTCAGGCACAGGCTGCAAAAGTCGAAACAAAAGGCGCATTAAACTCACATTCAGAACTTCACTACATGTCTACACAAGTTATTTGCATTCTGCAGAATGTGATGTGAATGAATTTTAACCATAAGGTTTGTTATTTGACTGTGGATGAGGTTAAACTAAGAGTTTTGTTCACACACCCCACCACCATTGATTGCATAGACCAGTAAAATATGCAGAGGAAATGGAAGTACTGACCATTTTAGTAATGAAGAAGGCTTCTTTTGACCCAAGACTAGGACAGAGACCTCAAGCTTCTTCACTTGGCTCACAACTGTAGCCATTTTTGGTCCTTGAATTACCAGTGCCTCTACTTCAACCTGAATCAATAAATTCCAGAATCAACCAAATAAGAGAAAGCAAGGATAATCACAATTTACTCCCTGTAATTGTGACTAATAACAATATTGCTGAACAAATACTTGCAAATTTAGTTAAATTACAATGGGACTAACTAAATTTCTAGATTAAGTGAGTTAATAGAATTTGCTTCAAAGCCCTGTTTCCACTTGAACACACATGGAAAAAGAGAAGAAGACAGAAAGAGTAAAAGGGTCTGAAAATCTATTTTCTTTATTATGATGATGATAAGAACAATATATTCTTCTTTGACCCATTGGAAGATGTAAGTTGGGCCATCAAAGTTGCAATCTTTTTTTTTTTTTTTTTACTGCATTCATAATAACCTACTCCATTGAACTCTAATTTCACAAAACTCAGAAATCCAAACTTAATTAAATGAAGTTAACAAAGTTAAAACCTTGAAAAAGCTGACCAATTAATGCACATTAAAGATCACCAACAGATCTCATTTCCCCACACACCAAGAATTGGACTAACTAAAGAAACATTACCTCAGGTTTACAGGCCTTGCAGAGAGAGCCAAGAGATGTAGCAAGAGCAGCACTATTGCTATCAGAGGCTTGGCAAGAAGATGGACTGAGAACATGAAGCAGGGTGAGAATATCACCCTTGTTGGCAACATGAGTTAAAGCCCACATCATTGCATGTTTGGAATGTGAAGAGTTGTCCACAACAACCATTACTCTCTTCTTCACCACAAACATTTCACCACACCCATTCATGTTCTTGTTGTTGTTACTGTTGTACATGTTTTGCAGGCCTTCCATTTGCTTCAGGGTTGCACCACCACCACCACCACTAGCCCACCTCTTGGATGTGGATTTCCAAGCTTCTTTGCTGGTCATTTGCTTCAGGAATGAAGTTGAATTTGGCATTGGAGAATTTTCCTCTCTTGTGTTTTGATATGGAGAGTCTGTGATAATAAATTTGGACAAGTTGGAGAAGAGGTGTGTATGTGTGTGTGTATTTTATGAATGGTGATGGAGTATTGGTGGATTTATTGGGGGTTGGTCATGTCATGAGTCTTGAATTATGCCTGTGAGGTGATTTATTGGGGTGAAAGGGACAAGAAAATTTTATTATCAGTAATTAGATTGTGAGTGATGTGATGTAAAGACAGTAAAGTTACTACCCCTTGTATTTTTATCCTCATCTTTATGTAGATTCTGAAAATTTTACTTTTTTCTCACACTTATCACCATTCACCAAGGGGTAATTTGCCCTTTTTTTTGTATTTTGATCACCTTCCATTTATTTGATTTATCCATCAAAGTTATTTTGGAAATTTCATATTATTGATTTAGCACTTATCTTGCTATGTTTTGACTTTAGCAAAGATGTTAAAAAATTTGTTGACAAAGAAGTATGAAAGTATACAAATAATGAACTAGATAGTTTTGAAGGGATAAAAATGATACGCAACCAGTAAAATATACATTTCACTTTAAAACGGAATTAAAACAAAAAAAAAACTCTAGAGTTAAACTTACTAAACTACTATAGGTAGTTTTCGATGTGCATGCGAATGAGAATAAAGTGTGTAGAGAAGAACATATGTTGATATGTGGGATAAACATATTATCTAAGAGAGTGTCCCAAATGTAACCGTGATGACCAAAGGGTTGCGATTCGGCTCATTAATAGTTGGGGTGTTACAAATGGTATTAGAGCTGAATTAGCCCAAAACCCATAAGAGTAGACGTTGGTTGGGACAATGTGTGGCGACGAATACGTTGAGCAATTTAAGAGAGTTTAAGTGTAACGCCACAAAATTTTAAAAGATTAAAGTTGAAACTTTGACCTATTAATTACTGAAGCGTTACTAATAGTATTTGAGTCGCATCACCCCAAAATCCATAATAAGTGATGGATTTTTGGTCGGGCAGGAGCAGGACAAGGCGCTTTGACGACCACCAAATGCTTGATATATTACTTATGAAAATTCACACTCCACTGTAACTCTGTAAGTGCGCAATTAACAGGAGTTAAAACAAACATAATCGGGTTAAGGAGTGAGTCACGGCGTCATCTCACGGATGGATTGGTGGTTGAATCGACTGGTCATAGATTTAGATTCTTCTTTTTTTACTTTTTTACTTTTTACACACTTTTAGCAGTATAGTACATGATGATCGTTTTCAGAGTCCACATCACTGTCATAGGACAGATCTTTAATCTTTTCTTCTTTACCTTCATCATTGCAAACTATAGCTACTACCTACCCTATTCGACGATCTCTATTTCATAGGTAGTTTACTGTTTTCTCATTTGTACTCGAGCAGTATTATACACTGTTCTATTTTTGTCGTTAACCCGCCTGAAAATTTCATCAAACAAACAACTGGTGGTGTCATAAGATCCGAGTCTAGGCTAGTATTGTGTCACAACTCGTTTAACATTCGAGTCGAAATTAAACTTGACTCGTTAAGCAAATGAGTAAATCAATAAGGTTTGGGTTCGGTCTGTTTGGATCGAACTAGACTAGCCGAGCTTGTGACTAAAAAGAAAAAAGTAAATAAGGGCCTAAATTTATGCTCATTTTTGTAACAAGACGAACTCGGACCGGCTCTGTAATACTCGACATTGCTTGTCAGGTTAGAAAGTTAGTACAATTTTAGCTTTTAAGCTAACACATAATCCATATTGCTTATGAATGTTGGTAGATAAACTCTCGAATGAATTGATTGATGCTAATTCTCTTGTTCAAATGGTTGCGCCATAATAATACTAGATTTTTCCTTCTTCATGTGCTCAATTTACGATTCACAATTAAAAATTCACCTCATGATCCACTCCCAAATAAGCATTTACTCTTGCTCGTTGATTGGCGGGAATCGGGATATGAATGAGTACTAGTAGTACTAGTAGTAGCAGTAATATGGATGCATGAGTATATGAAATTATGATTGAACAGTTGTCCTTTACCCTGAAGGTGAAGTACTTAAGATACACACATGGCCAAAGTAATTGCACTCTTTAACAGTTTTGGCAATTCTACAGTACTCCTCAATGCCTTTTAACTCTAACTTTTGTTTCTTCGGCATAAAATTGATCATCGATGAATCAAAGCTGCTGCTGCAATATTTGAATGATGTAGCATATATAGCATCATTCATTTTTTGCTTGCTTCATTATTGTATTGTATTCAATGTAATTGTATCATCACAATCTAGTACTGTAGGACCATACTTCTACTCGATTTTAGTGTACACATAACACATATATGCATGTATAGTAGTACAACATTGTCATACGGTATCTTAAATACTTAACGATTATTACAAATAAAAATACTTAATGTGTGGAGTTTAAATCAATGAAAATTGTACCTTGATTGAAAATCTTACTATACCATACATAGGTCCAATTCTACCAAGAAAAGAAAATTCGAATGTACACAAAAGTATGTAATTTAGTCATTATAAGTATGAATTTACAATGATATTTACCCCATTCCTTCTTTAAAAGAGAATAATTTGGACTTTATTTTTTCTAAATTTATCAAGAGTTAATAGACCATTCATCGGGCTTTTGGAGTTTACAGTAAGGGACAATTGAAGACCACAGTGACAGGAATGGGCCTCTCGTGAATTGGGCCTTCTGGACCTTTGCAGTCAGAAAAAAAAAGGTACTAGTACTATTCTTCCTTTCCTTTCTCAGGTATATTTACTCTTCTAACCTCCTATAATACTACTAGTATAATAGTAATATGCAGTTTTTTTTTTTATCGGTTAAATTACAATTTTACGAATTCACAAAGAAATCCATCATCTGGAGCTAATACAATAAACCTATTACCGGTTTACCACCACTCTTACATCCACTAAAACTCGAACTCTACACCTCCTTCTTTCCAACTCCAACTTCATTCCACTCAACCACCTTATAACGTAAGTATATTCATGGTCCCTTAATCATCTTTCAACATTTCACTTTTCACTTGTATGATTCCTTTTCCGTCAAATGCAGCAAGGGGATGGGTTTCGTTTCATTTTGAAGTTAAGGAGCTTTTAGCCTTTTACCTATCATTTATGTCATGTGATTCACTTTAACAGGACTATCAGTTTAAAATAGTATAAGAGTAATTACCATTGTGGCGGAGGGGATTGCTTAAACTTGAGTTTTGCTCAAAGTTATAAAACAGTTTTGAGCTGACTTTGGGCATTGTGGTGAGTGCAATTGGATGCGGAGTTGCATATTTGTTGTCCATGATCATGTCGGTAGTGAGGGTAGTCAAAGTTTTGTGGGTAATAACAATGCCATGGTTTGTTTGTTTGTTTATCTGTTCTACACTCAAAGTTGCATGTATTTATGCTACTAGTAGTGGCAAAAAAATGTGTTAAATCCCACAATAAGTTGCTCTGCTCACGAAACCCACTGCCATGTTTGAGGAATAGTCAGTTTCATTTCCTCGGAAATATCATCAACCAAGTTCTATAACATTACATTATAGATATAATACGGAGTACTAGTATTGTTATTACAGTACCACATAAAGTTTTGAAATTTTGTTTAACGTTACTTGGAAGATACAGACGAATTAGTGTTCAGCAACTCTGCTCTACATTGCATCTCGTGAACAACATTATAATAACAACTGCTCCATTATAACTGTACTAGTATATCTCAAACACTTACCACTTCGATGTTTACAGTTTGCTCACCTAATAAATTACAGTATTTAACACAAAAAAAACTACTGCGGCAGCCGGCAGTACTTTTTTTAGTGCATTACACGCATTGTGTAAGAAAATTGTTTTTTGTACTACCTGTTAGGTTTTATGGAGGGATTGCAATACAAACCAATGTTAGATTGGTTATGACGATTAATATAATCACAAACACCGATTTAGACATGAGTAATTATTATCGAACTTCTCATATGGCATATGAAACTTACATATTACGTGAGAGAGGGTGTGACAGTGAATTACAATCTAACATGTAATAAACTCAGAAACTGTGAGTACTATTAGCACTCATCAGTGAAAAACAAAATTGAGAGTTGAAAGACTAAAAACTGATTTTACTGAAGAAATACAAAAGTGAAATGAGATACAAGGTCAGACCTGTTCAATACAACCTCCAACCTCCAACCTCCTTTATAATTACAACAATGAAGAAAGCCTATATAGTTGCAAATATTGTTCTATCATCTACATAACCTCTCTTTAGGTGATGAAATAAATATGGAATAGAATGCAGCGGCCACATAAAGAATGGCAGAAGCTTTACACTTAGTCAACTGTCGATATTTAGTGTTCTCTGCTCTCTCCGGAATTTCTTACTCGATCAAAAGCTCATTGAGTCTCTTTGGAAGGGAACTCAAGTTAGCAAATGTTAACTACATCAAGTCTCTGTTAGCTTTTCCTTGATTCAGGCACTTTACCTGCATCTTTCAGTCTCCAAGAACTTTTTGGTAGCTATTGTATTGGCCAAGCAATGAGATTTCTTCTGGCGACATTGCCAAAGAACCAGAACTCAAATAATGCCGTGCAACTCGTCCTCTGGCAAATCAGAACATCTTATTAGCACATGTTACACCTAAATGCCCATGATGTTTTTATTGCATAAATCCTTCATGTTTTTTCAAAACAATGCACCAAAATAACACTGGGGTTTGCACACGTTATACTGAATAAACCATGGGGGTTTTCAGTACGAAAGGGAACTTTTAATTAACAGCACATACCTTCTTTGGGTTCTTTTCTCAACGCATTCAGTTATACGGGAAGCTTCAAATCTTGAAATCTGGCTTAAGGTGGACATATACTCATGATATGCGTAACCCTTAGCAGCAAGGTATGACCGCGAAGGAACTACAGACTGAAGTATGCTATCAAATGAATCTGTGTGGCTGCATTTAAAGAAAAAGAAGATAGAATTATCAGTTAAGACAATGTGGCTTCATCAAAATAATATCACGCGTGTTAACTCAGAAAATGATACTTAGAAATCAGTATCATCCGTGACAAGCAAAAGCAAAATTTCTAGATAGGGATGAAATTTAAGAAATTATAATAATGTTCACTGATACATGAGCCTGGTCAAATGACGAAGAAAAAAATCCTAAATATTTGTAGACTCTAACAGAGTGTAAATGCAATATTTTGAGTAAATCATATGTAAATTTTATATTGACATTCAGGGTGCATTACGTATGGTTGCAATTAAATGTTTAAGAACTCCTTGTTTCCTGTAATATACGCAAGGGTTTACATGTACTGTGCCCTAAAATTTATTACCTGGTTAAGGGATTGGGCATTTTAGGTGCTCCCATATCCAAGTGCTCAACATTTCTTTGGCCGTGAATGGCCAACTTTCCCAGTGCAGTTGAGCTTGATGAGTTAGATAACATCTCTGAAGCCAAATCCAATCTGGTTGTAGACCCCATGATTGATCCTAATGAAGTGATTTCTTTAGCATACAAGCAAGTCCCATGTTGAGCAAGAACTGATGACATATCCAATTGACTGTCGTAATACGAATGTGAATGCACTTTCTCACTAGGAATCAGTGATGGTCTCAACGAATCCTGCATAAAGATCATATTCCTTAATGTACTGAAAAGCAGAAAGAGAAAATAAAATAAAAGTTGGATAACACTTACAGAAACCGCAGTTTGACAGTCCTTAAGCAATAGATCAGTTTCTGAAATTAAGTTACTCATCCCATTAGCTAATTTTAAAACTTGACAGGCAGTTTTCTCTTCTGCAGTGACATGCTTCCTTAAATCCTTGGATGGATCATGAAGCCTTTTCCATGCTTCTTGTACATGATCAATCTCCTTCTCAGCCTCACAGTTTCCCAACAACTTCAACCTCCTGAAATCCACTCGACTACATTCGTCCAATATCCGGCACCCATTTTGAACTGAAACACATGCTTCAGATTTTGAAATGGAGTCACCTACCTCCTCTTGAAACATGTGTGCTACACTAGTACTAGAATTATTTGCTAGTATTTCGTGTTCACCATGCAAAATATTCAAAAACTCATTCAACCTGGAAGCAGCAGCAGCAGGTTCTGGAGTTGGTAATGGGTCTTGGTTTGGAATTATAAATTTAGCTTCTGAGTCGACAAAATGACCATAAGACACGGAGGCAGACTGTAAATCTAATTCGTTGAAGAATTCTGTCTCAGGAACAAAAGATGATTCTGGCACAAAGGACACGTCAGGTGATCTGCAGACATCATTTACACGAAAACTCTCTTCTTCCACCATTTCCATTTGAGAATTGTAGATTTCCTCAGTTGGATGGTGAGATACTCCACTATATAAGCAAATAGAGCTAGCGTAGCTTTTCATGTCTTCAAGTTCAACATTAATATCTAATAATCCATCAGAAACCATGGTACTGCAACCTAAGAGTTCATCATCAGAATCAGAGAGAACTGCATTGATCTTTCTCCGACTATTTTTCCGAGCAAATGTAACCGGGGAGCCAGAAAGCTCGAACTCGTCCTGAAACTCAACACATACAGCATCATCCTGAAATGAATGATGCAGATCCAACATTTCCTCCTTTTTTGCCTTAAAAGGGTCATGTAAACCATCCGGAAATTGGACAGCTATATAGTTAAATGGATCCACTCCTTGATTTGTGTCACACGAGCCATGAGTTGTTTCCATCAGACGCAAGGATTCAGCGAGCTCCATATGCACAAGCTCAGACAGCTTTGAATGATATGCCCAGGGGATTAGCTTTGGTAATATGTGATGCGCAGCATCAAGATCAAATAGAACTGGACTATATCTTAGGTGCCTTCTATACCCTGGCAAACAATGGATTCAATTTTAAAGTACTATTAGACGGCAAGATGAGTTGCAAGAATGAAAAAAGTTCATCCAACCACCCTCCCACCATTTGAATGTACTAGAAGAAAAAGGTTCAAGTGTATCTTCCCTTTTTCTTTTTAAAATTTGTTTGCATGGTCTTGAAAGAATTAATTAAATGAGATATGACATCAAGACTGACAACAAAGCCTTTTCATCATTAGAGGATCACTGAGATTGTAAAGATGTATCAGACTCATTAGAAGATAGAGACTACAGAAGTCTAGCTCTTCTTTTGCTTGAGCAGTCCAGGAAGTTTTCACTTTCTACATCTCAAGACTTGTGAATCAGTATATGCCAACACGAAACAAATAGAACCTAATCGAATGTAATAATTTACCTGGACCAAGAGTCAGACCCTGTAACCAGAACTGGAGAAGCATGATGGTTTTACGGATGTCTCCTTGACAATAGTCAACAAATCGTTCTACCAAACAAGGTTGAAGTTTAGTTTTCTCTGCATCACAAATCTGCAATGATGTTATGGGTTTGTCATTGAACGGAAAATAACTAAATGGGTATCTGCAGGAAAGTGCACTAGGAACTCATACCATGTAGACAAGTTCAAGCAGTTCCTCCCTTAATGGTAACATAAAATTCAACTCTGATCTCTCCATATTCTTAGGGAGAGCAGGATTGTCACCTAGAGGATAATTATCAATGTATTAGTTGGCAACAGGAAGCTAAATGGGAAAACAATAACCAATTCAACTTCTTACTGTTGCTAGTCAATATCATGGGTCTTTTTGCAGTCTCAGCTAATTGCTGTATAGTAGTAAGAAATCCATGATCTTCACAGAGAGTAATATCAACATCCTCAAAAAGAATCAAGGTTTTAATCTCATTTGGATAGTCAGAAGTCCTGTCCGCCCCAGAGACCGGTATATTCTGGCACACCGTAGCATCTTGAGGATCATTGTTATCTGACAAATCTATCAGTTCGATCACTTCATTGCCAGGGGATAGTGTCCCAGTTTTTACAGCTGTAAAATACTTTGACATGGCTTTCTTGTCTGCAGATGGAGCAGTTTCAACAGCACTGAAATTAATAAAGAGAACAGTTTAAGTTAATCAGTGGTTAATCTGCAACGTCAGAATTATGAAGATGATTGAAGTTGCAAGCGCTGCGTAACAATTTTGCATGTCGATCTAAAAGCTTGTGTGCAGAATGCTTAGGAATATTACGATAGATAAGTTACTTCTTAATGTAATGATTTTCATTATAGATTTTGGCAATAATATGTGACGAACTGATGTCACGTTCATTTCGCTGGCCAACAACTGGGCTGGGAGCCTGGATGATTTTTATCCCCACATTAACAGGAATGATGAATTGACATAACGGTGATCTTGACTAGCTCTGTATTATTATCCGCTTTTCGAGTGACATTAAAATTAATATTAAGAGAAGGTTCAGTTCAAAGTGCTCCTCGTCGCTACAGGGTAAGGGGATGATGGCTGTTACCACACCTTAAACCAGTGACTCACAGGTCACTGACAGAGTAACTTACCATGACAACAAGGCACACAAATGAAGGACTCTGGTTCTTTTGGCTGGACTAAATATCATAAGTATCTGATTTTTCATGCAAAGTGTGCTACTTTCTCCAAATTAAATTCCATGTTTACTTCTTCTTTTCTTTTTTCTTTTCCCCTTTATCAGCTAAATCTGGTAAGATCACTGTTAATATGTACAATATTCAGCAAGTATACAAATTTCTAGAGGGCACTAAGTCATGCCAAAACGAAAAATGGATGTGCTTGTATTCGGTAGCAATGTAGTGTAATGCAGAGCCATAAATTGAGTTTAGACAAACCGTTGATTCCAATGAGACTCCACAGCCTCTCCAAACTTTTGCTTTATAAGAGCCCCACTTCGCCAATCTGATGCATTTATCTAGAAAATAATAGCACAATGAATATACTATAAGAATCAGAATCAGAGCCGACTCACCACAAAGTATATGCATGAATTGAAGCCCAAACTGACCAGATCAGGTTAGTGCAGCCTAAAGCCAGCTAAGCTGAAATCCTGGCTGGGTTAACCTCCAATTCTCATGTTACTTCATATGTTGTTTGGACATGTGTGTTAGACTTCAATCAATTTATTAGATGAAAATGGCCGGTGTGGTTTAATGGATGTGTCCAATTTCAGATCTGGTCCTTAGATGGGGGCATATGGTTTCGTTTCATAACTACTTATCCATCACCCATTGATTATCAACAGAAATGTAACTGGACAGTATATCAAGTTTTAAGAATCTAAGGAATATAGGGAACACTCCAGTAAAAACAGTACCTCAATAACCTGAAACCCTTCATCTCTGGCACAAGAATAGATGGCAGCTGATTTCCCACACTGCAAAGTAAAGCAAACACTCTCAGTTACCAACAGATAAATTCTACGAAAAAACTGCAATTCAATTTCAGGCAGTTTAGTAAGAAATTAGATCTGAGACTACATATTTGGCAATATGGGAATGAAGAATACCCTTGAGCAAGATCATTTTTTACTGCTGAAACTACTAAGGTGTCACAAATAAAAATGAATATTATATGGCTGTCTCTTAACAAGCTTCCATTTCCAGATGAATTGCACATATAGCATAAGAACAAGGGAAATGGCAAATTCTTGAATCTAACCACAACCTCTTTTAAAGTAAAATCTATTCATGTTTGGCAGCCGGGCCTCGGTGACATTGCTGGTGATTAAAATCAAACACTAATGGACCAAAGTTCTCCAAAATCTTTGAGCTTTTATGTGACTTGACAAATTAAATTAACAAGTAATCGAAGCACTGATTTCAATACTAAAGAGGGAAAAAACAAATCAAAGCACACAATCTCTTCTAAACCATATAACAATTAAGATCAAGTTCGGTATGTACCCCGACTGGCCCAGTAACTAGGAGGACATTCTTCAAACTGCTGTCTCCGTCTATCGTATCAGAATCAGAGTCACTTTGCTGATAGTCAGAATCAATATCTCTTGTTGGTAACGCCTCATTGTCATTACAATTTCTACTGGTCCGACAACCCTTTTGGTGCCAAAGGTGAAGCCATTCACTTAAAAACTTCACTGACTCGCCATTACCGCATATCTGCCAAGAAAATTCAAAACTATGGGAACAAGATAATGAAAGGAAAAGACAGATTTTCTGGTTTCAAGAAAAGCATGCAGGATCTATTCCAATTTCCACGGAATACAGCAACAAAAGCATGAACAAGAAGATATTGAGTCCGAGCTTACATCAGAAACTATCTTAACATCATATATACTGTTCTTTGATACTCGAGTAAAAAAAAGAAAGCCATTCAGTGAATAGGAATCTCCTTCCTAACAAAAAGGCATAAAATAATATAAATGTGGAGATGCTAAGCAAAATGAGGCGCAGAAAATAGTAGCCACATATATTTGAACCGAATTTTGACTGCCAGCCAAAGCATTAATATCCATAACTGCTATTTTCACAGCTAACATAGTGCCCAATGAATAATAATCAGCAAGCAGCTTAGGCATCTTTCTGCCATTTGTTTCAGAAACTTCACCTGGTTGGCACTTTGGGGTTGGTACTTGTCTGTCCATAGGCAATTTTCAGGTGTACTGTGAGAAGTGTGGTAGTGCGATGTGATCCTGGGTTTAAAAAACACAGTTAGAATGAAAAGAACAAACCAAAACACGAACATACGAAATACAATAAATATTGCGGCTGTAGGGAAAAGACACATACTCAAAGACCAAGACAATATGTTGGACAAATAATATATGGTTGGGGTCAAGTAAACACAAACCATTTGATGTGGAACATGCAGTAAAAGCAACATGAAACTTTAGGCGAAGATGTCGCCAACAGATTCCACAGAGGAAACACGTATGAATACAAATGCAAATTTGAAAAGTTTGACAGGTAATGATGCATAATCTACAATTAAGAGTTGCAACGAAACTGTAGATTTGGCTCAGAACAAAAACAGTATACATAATTCCGAGCCCGTCTATATAGCTATTTAACTCAACCGTCTCAACGTAACATGCATGACAAAAAGTCAGCCGTGTATGCAGGGGCGAAGGCAATAACAAGTGAGAGAGGGCTACTGCCCCCACTGAGAAAAAATAAATTAAGAGCACCATATATAGCATACTGAATTTTGCCCCATCTGAAAATTAACTTTGCCCCCTCTACACTTTCTACAATTTAACAATGAACCACAAACTCATGATATTTATGAATTTACCCACTAATAAATTAATAAAATAGAGTCGGTACG
>JAQRGC011618580.1:0-11628 GCA_028659135.1 Plantago lanceolata | reverse complement strand
GGCTATTCATTGGGACGGATATGTATTGGACTTCAGTAACTACTTAATTTACTTGGAGTTGCTCGCTATTGCAGGATGAAATCTGTAGGTCCATCGCTTCTAGTGGAGGTATAGACGTGATTCTCTGCTGTATTGATGATAGTGGCGTACAGGGCAACAGTACTGTAGCAAGAGCATGCTGTTCTTTGCTGTCTAAGGTGTAAAGCTGAACTTGACAATTTATTTATAACTAATCCTCAAAATGCCATTTCATTTTTCTTTTGTAACAGGCTACCTCTGTAAATGAATATCTTCAGTTGTTAGACTAGTACTCTTAGTTTTGTAAATAGGATAACTTTTTATCCTCCAAGATTCTCACACATGGCCTTATAGCAATTCATCATCCATACGGTAGCTGGCGTTATGTCATGCATCTCTTGCATCATTCTTTATATAGAGTACGTGTGCATGCACTTTCTAGCATCTGTGTGCCTCTGAAATAAATTACAGTAATTTCCCAGTCTAAGTAATTTTGGTGCTTGTAGTAATAAAATGTGTTTGATTAGCTGGCAGGAAGTGATCTGAACAAGAGTGCTGTTGTTGAAAAGGGAGGCATGGATAGGCTTATTACTCTTTCAGCAAGATTCTCTGATGATGCTTTGGTGCTGCAAGAGGTAAAGTCGTAAAGTCAAAGTTGCTAGTTGATTCCCTAATTTAGATGTGGTTTGTAATGTTAAATTACTGGGGGGAAAAGAAAACATAAGAAAAACAAAGAGGTGGTTTCTTGGTATTAACTGTGCCAGATAAAATACCTTTTTGTTTATTCGGTAATGCCGTTAATGATGTGCTGGATGGTTATTAAAATACTAAGATTCAGCAGTTATAGGGACACTTAAAAGCTAGCTACCTCACCAGTAAATATGGTAATCCCATCCACATTTCAACGTAGACTATGTGACACCATTATAAAACTAGTCTTGTGGCAGACTAAATATAATCATGAAATAATTCAGAAATGTTGGTTATCGACTATCTAGTGAACGTGTGACATGGTGAGCTATCACTATTGCATGAAATCATATATTGATTGTTGCTTCCACTTTCATAGGTCATGTCACTTGTATGCACTCTTTGCTTAAGATCTCCTGTTAATGCAACCCGAGCAATTGAATCTGGAGCTGGAGACCTAGCTATTCAATCTATGCAAAAGTTTCCGCAGTTAGATCAACTACAAAGAAACTCATGTTTGATGATCAGGAATCTTGTGGTTAGAAATCCAGAAAACAGGTAAATTGATAAACTATGCCATTTATTTTCATTGCCGTATTAAGTTTTTGGCCAGACATGTCCTTGATGTTGTACCTTTCTGTGATTTACAGAAAATTATTACTTGGCAATGGAATCGAACAACTGATTAGGAAGGCAAAGGGAAGCCACAAGAGCTGCAAAGCTGCAGCCACTGATGCTTTGAGGGATTTAGGACTGGATAACTATAACTCGTAGCTAAGTTTGTGTATCCATCCTATATGTCAACAGCCAGATTCAGGTGATTAAATAAACACCTGAAACCCTACACCAACTTCCTTTTCCCGTGTAGTAACAGTCATTTCTACTTCTGTATACCATGATCTCCATAACTGCTATCTCAATAGTCTCAATGACTGGAGTCGATGAAATAGGATCTAACAGTCTTAGACTTGGGCAGAGAGCCCGTAAAAACCTGGTAGGCCGAAGTGGTAGTAAGACCAACAGACTAGTACCATCGCGAATTGCGAAAAGAAGAAAGGTTACTTGTATCCTGCCCAAATTATAGTGGTGGAAAATTTGAGGTTGTAAGACCCCGCAAGGCCACAACTCCATCACTCTTTTTTTTTTTGCACAAATTGTATTATTTGTATACTCTAGTTTTTTTTTTTATCATTGAAATCAACAATGTGTTCCAGTGTAACAGCACTTAACTTTCTGACCTTTAGCAACACGCCACTATGAGTTTGGAGGGAGGAAAATGAAAACTGATGACAGATTCTTTCAATCTCAATTGCAACGTTCTACCAATCTCCACTGCTCCTCACTAAGCCCCCACACACGCCACCAATCACTACATCTATGGCGTCTGCTGCTCCTCAAATTCGCCCTCAGTCATTTTATTGTTCCTTCAAAGATCTCAAATCCAAATTAACCAGAGATAACTTTTGAAGATTTTTAGTAGATTAAATTGGAAGAAATAACAATTTTGGTGAAAATAAAGATCCAACCATGTCTAGGAATTTGGATGTTAGAATTTGGATTAGAAACATGGCGAGTCTCAATGAAACCCATTCTCAGAATTTACACAAGTCACATTGCTGAGCAAATTGCAAGCCGGTACCCAAATTCACCAAAAACTTGAAAAAGCACCCTCCGTAGTCCGTACACTGTACTTAAGTACTATGTGGTTTTGTGCTTAAAAAAAACACACTACGGCACAACAATACATTGTACTTGAGTACAATGTGCATGGAGGGTGTTTTTCTAAGTTTTTTGCGCCAACTTGGGTGTTGGCACCAATTTCGCCCACATTGCTGATGTCCGAGGATCACAATTTCCAGGCATCTGCTGGGATTTTGGGTTGGCAGTCCAGTGAAACAAGACTCGTTAAATTGAGCACAAGTATTATGTTTCCACCAGCCACCTAAGTATCTTAGTTAGGTGCCTTTGTAGGCCTGGTTCAGATTTTAACACAAAAAGCAACTAATCTATATATAAAAGCATCTGGAGGATCTGCAGTTTAAGTTGCATTGAATTACTCATTACTACTACGGTACTACCCGAGCAACACAAATTCGCAGTTACAAAACGCCAAAATGAATGTCTTGCCGAAAATCACGAGCACAGATTGAATTCAAATGTTATAACTATGATGAAACTGTCAACTGAAAAGTGAACTTGACAACTAGTAAAATCTTTACTCCAAGGACATTCACTATCCGAACAGGTCCAGGCTTCATATCACAAACTAGAAGAGGTCAGGTTTCATCAATCTTTCAAAAACCTGGAAAAGAACATATCAACCACAGCACTAAGTTATCATGATACAAGTCAAATAAGTCAACAAAGAAACTTTAAATTGCTGGAAAATTATCAAAAAATATTAACTTTCTTTTCTTTTTTATTATCCCTCCTCTTTATTGGTAAGATAGTGCAACTTGTATAGCTAAAAGCTTCGAATTACTGTAAAATAAATCACAACAGTAAACTACCAGGTATCTACTGAAAGCTCCATTTCCACCTGCAACCATGATGATATAATTGGTGATATCCGCAATAATATGACAAGAAGCCCTGAACCAACCACCTGTACCTGCAATCGAATTACCAGAGAGAAGGGAAATGTCCAATCAGCAAGGTACGCCAGCAAGCCAAAGCAAGGACTTAACCAAAATTATGATATTATTTATTTATTTATTTTAGTTATAACAAGCAAACAAATCTCACCAAAGCACTATAGGAACATCTTTTGAAAAGATTTTCTTTCCCGTTCACGTCTATCAGCAATCTGTTCCAAAAATGCAGGGGGGCAGAGAAACATAAGCTTTATGGACCAAAACTGGTAACTAGGAAATGCAGAATAAAATAGTTACCTTTCTCTTTGCAGAAGCATACTCCTTTTTTATTGCTCCTGCAGCAAAAATAGTACAAACCAAAGGTCACATGAAATACATAAGTGGAATTACTATTAATATAAAATGTTTAAATTAACTGTGAACACTAATGAAAAACCAAACAAGCAAGTCATCACTCTTACGACAATTGATAAAGGACATAAAGTGTAACCTCTTCTAAACTCAATCAGACAAGGTTGACACGTAGTACAAGGGAGGGGGGAAAGGAGAGAAGAGGGGGAGGGGCAACTAACCATCATTTGGCTCCAATTCCAGAGCTTTCCGGAAACTTTCTGCGGCAGCGTCAATATCATTAAGAGCAGCATGTGCCTGGTTAGATAAGAAAGGGTACACACATCAGCATTGCACAACAAATAGCAACAAGTCAAGTGTCAAATTATGCATTACAGCGCAACACACCACATGAGTGAGTGAGAAATGCAACGTGGCAAAAAAAAAAAAAAGACACGAACATCAAAAAGAGTCCATTACTCGGACAAATACATCGTCGTGTTCAATATTACACGTTCAGATGGATACATTGCATATAGCAAAAATTTGATGTATTCACTGGATGAAGGGAAACAAATTTTGAGCCTAAAGGTCTAATTAATAGTAGTAAATAAGAGAATTTTCACTTATCACAGGCTACAAAACAAGTACCAACAAAAGGCTAGACCATTTAAACTGCTGGTTCACCAGCTGCAGGTTTGCAAATTGTAGTACAAAGCTTATACAAGAAAAAATATGAGAAGTGATCATCCCTATTAACTTAGGGTTCCTAATGTTTTATAGATACAGAACTATAAGACAACCCAGCATGTCTGAAATCAAAAGGAATCAGATTGCAAACGTGTTCCAGGCTTTCAACTTGGTGCAAATTGGTGGAATTTCCAACATGCATCACCAAGTTGAAAACAAGTTTGAAATCTGATCCATTTTGATTTCAAAGACGTGATTGTCACAATGTATATAGGTTTTGCACCTATAAAATATATGCTTAGAAGTTAGAACCGTAAGTCAATAGGGAGAGTTAAAACCTAATCAGTTTTTCTATTTTCTTGTGTAAGCTTCGTATTGCTACTACTGGTGTGCTGCAATGAACGTGTGAAGGTCACTTGTGAGTTCCATCCATTTACTCTTATTGTTTTGTTTCAATATTAAACTGGATTTACATTCGTAAAGAAATAGCCTAATGAAAGGCTAAATATATCTTTGCCAAACCATATTTGATAACTATGCACATTATAGCATTACAAAGAGTCTTGGGTAACCCTACATGGGTATGGTATAGTTTAAAAGGTTTGAATAAAAACACCCAGTTTATAACATATTTCGATAGACTTCCATTAGTACTGTTTGCCCCTCCTAGCCACGACAATGAAGACATCTTTCGTCTTTTGTACCAAAGCTTGTCCAAAGAAATATGTTAATTAACAGGTTTTAGGTTCTGTAATTTACTCCTTGATAAATTTGCATTCACCAATGTATTTACACTCATGTGTATCTGTGTGCTACATAACCATTGTACATGGGCTAGAAACAAGTAGCCCTTAGGTGGGCTATTAGTCTTGTACACCATGATATACGTTCCCATTGGGAGTGCTCTAATTCATTTCAGAGCCTATCAAAGACTTTGTGACAACTGCATAAATGCATAACAATTTAGGGATTCAATAAAGGTCTAGTAATCGCAGATCCCTCTTTGGCCAATTATATCATAAGGTATACAATACATAAATAATAATTTTAGAAGAAAAAAAAAAAACAGAGAAAAAATTAAGTTATTGGAAAGGCATGTGGAGATATGATACTGATCCAACTGTAAAGTAATGGAATCTCATCCCTTAATTTCCATGCAGTTTCCAGACTCGCCATAAGGCTTATAAATCCAGTCATGGACCAACAAGTTCCTAGTTGTGATAAAAGATAAAGCAATCTTAAACGTTCCTAACTAAAACACTGATTTACAGCTAAGGCCTTACAACATGCAAATCAGGTCAAATAAGATGTGGTGAATTTGAAAACCAACCTGGCCTTGACGGAACAATGCCTTTGCATTGTTCTCACCATCCCGCATAGCAAACTCTGTGTCTAGAAGTGCTCCCTTCAAATCTCCTGTTTTCAATTTACAAGCCTACAAAGTGGACGAGTGACTATTGTAAGCACTCAGCAAATAGCAATATTGTTGGCGAATTGAAGTACTCCTTTTAGTATAAAATATTATGCAAGATTTGCAAGCAGACATAGTATACAAAAACCAAAGTTTCAACACACATGCAGTACAACAAACTGCGCCAGCACAAACATCAATCAACCAGAATGCAATTTTAACATGCCAGCAACAAGATAATTCATCAAATACACATAATATTGCTAATTTGCTACACAGAATTTAAAGATAAAATCTTGTAAATGCAAAATGAGAGACTTCGACACATAATATAATATGCACCAGCAGCCAAACATAGATCAAAAGTTGAAATATATTCCTGACGCCGGATCACAAAGGAGCAAGTTCAGTACACACACACACACACACACACACACACACACACACACACACACTTTCTGGTGTCTTTACTTCTACTTGTTCTTGTCTCAAACTCTTGCTCCAGAAAATCTTCTTTTAGGTTAGGAACTTAATTGGTATGATTTGATACAACGATGAAAGATCAATGGTCTAAAATGCAATTTTCATGGCTGCAGAAAATAATTACTTCCTCTATCTCATCTTAAGTTTAACGCTTCATATTTCGACTTCTTCGGGGGTATGTTTGACCTTAAATTTATCTAAAATCATATAAAAAAATGTAATAAGAAAGTTCATATTATGAAAGTTTAAATGTTTTTTATGGTATTATGAAAGTTTAAAATGTTATAATTTCATAATGTAACTTTGTTTATTATTTTTCCAGTAAGGTTGGGTATTAATTTGGAGTCAAACTGTCAAACGGCCCCTTATAACAACAGCAAAATGAAGTGTTAGACTTAAAATGGTAGAGGGGAAGTAATTCAAAATTAACACATAGGCACATAAAACTCCAGAAGAAAATTCAGACAATACTGTTAAACGAGAGAACATTCCAGTAGAATGTTGAGAAGAGTCATCAAATTGATACAGATGCCTAACAAGCACAGAGCATTGTTTCGAAGTCAATGAGCGTATGGATCACAATATACAGACTGACTGCTCAGCAGGGACATTTCTACGAAATATTTAAGTGAATAAATAAAATGTCAAATAGGAAAACAACAGGAAACAGAAATTAGAAATATGCTACAGTTTGCACTTAATTGTTGTCAAGAGAAAGTACAATATCAAGTTGAATTCAATGTCTACATTACTCTTAATCAGAAGGGGGAAAAAATCATGAACTCACAGAACTATTGGTGAATATCTGAGATTTCATCTTCCGCAAATATTCGCTCTTATCTGCTGGAAATGACAAAAGGACGTTTAAGTATCGCAGGACAAATCAAAATGAAAAGGTATCCAATAGATCCAACTGCTGCACATGCATCATCAGACAACACTGAGCTATACAAAATAAACCAATCACCTTCATCAATCCCATCCTTCTCCCAGCAGATGTCTAGATAGCGCAAAGCCTTTCTGTACTTCCGGAGGGCCATGGTGTAGTCTTGCTTCTGCAAAAATCACACAAAATAAAAAGAGTGCTACAAAACATAATGGGGTCAACAAGAGTAAGCTCAATGACAACAAAATGATAATTAGATAATTGTCACCTTAAAGTGTTCATTCCCATATCCCTTAATTGATTCAGCTGTCGTAATCCACCAAGAGAGCTCACTAGAATTCTCATCAAGATCAACTGGCCAGTCAGGATACAAGTCACCATCCTTGAAAAAATTCGCAGTCCCATCATCCTCACCCTCTGGTATCTCTCCACAGTCAGATATAACAACCTCAGCCGCAGGACAGTCATTCTCACCAATTGCCACATGCTCAATGGAGCGCACAACTCCCATTCCTTTTAAAACCCTCCCAAACACAACATGCTTCCCATCCAGATGAGCCGTGCGCGTTGTAGTGATGAAAAATTGGGAACCATTAGTATTTGGTCCAGCATTGGCCATAGACAACATCCCCTTCCTTTCATGCTTCATTTCGAAATTCTCATCTTCGAATTTCAACCCGTATATCGATTCCCCTCCTGTCCCATCACCAGCAGAAATATCACCCCCTTGAACCATAAAACTCTTAATTACCCGATGGAATCGCGATCCCTAACAAAAGTGCATAAGACAACAGTAAGAACAAAAATCTAAGAAAAGCAGAGAACAGTAGTAACATTTCAACAACATGAGAGCTAATTGGTGATCTACATCAAATCCACACACAAATTGACATAATTGCAGAAACACAGATAGAATTCAAGCCATAGCAAGTGACTGAAAAGCACGGAACAGTAAAATTTTCAACAGCAGGGAAGCTAATTGGTGATCTATATCAAATCTACACACAAATTGTGATAATTGAAGAAACATAGCAAAAATTCAACTCATAGCAATGGACTGAAAAGCATGGAACAGTAACATTTCAACAACAATGAAGGCTACTTTGTAATCTCCATCAAAGCCACACAGAAATTGAGATCATTGCAGAAAAATTGAAATTCAAGAGATATCAAGTGAATTACCTTGAAATGGAGAGGAACGCCTGTATTAGGGCCAATGCCTTTCTCTCCGGTGCAAAGAGCCCTGAAATTCTCGGCTGTTTTGGGGACAACATCGGAGAAGAGTTCAATTACAATTCTTCCATCAAGCTCACCTCCGATGGTGATATCGAGAAAGCAACGAGTTCTGGCAGCCATTATTGCTTCTTGGAGGTGGTTAGTGTGTATGTAGAGGTGAGCAGGAGAAGAAAAGTCTCGAAGAATGGAAGTGGGAAGAAACCCTAAACCCCGCTCTTATTATATTTCGAATCAAAATGGAATAATACAGACTCTATAGTCTAGAATCACATATTACTAAATCTCAAACAAGTGTATAGAGAAAGCGCGAACTGTAGAGTTAGAAAACGCGAATGAATCTAGATCACATGTCACGAAAGCCCCAACACAATCAAGAAATGCAACATTTATGAAGCGGAAGAGTCTTTGTACCTTGGAATGTGGTTTGTCATGATAAAGCTCGAGGTGACTTAAGTTGTTAAGCATCTAGGGAGTTTTTACTTGGAATAAAGATGTTATAAGTTCTTTTCTAATTGAGCTAAGAAAATCAGCCATTGGGTTTCGGGCATAAATGGGTTTACAAATTTAAAAGGCGTCAATTTTTGTTCTGTCCAGAGCAAAACATCATATAGTAGTATCTGGTGCAGGCACCTGCTGAAAATTCGAGATATTATGATACCATCCTTTTTTGTTGATGAGTTGCACATGTTATCTTACTTATCTCAATGATGACATTGTTTTAGGCAATATTTTCTAGGCTTTTTTAAGTGTCTTTTGCATGTCTTTAAGTGTTGTTTTATTCACATATTGTTAGAATTGTGTCACGTTTTGGTTTATTTACATTTACAGATGCTTAGGTGAAAAACGGTATGTTTTGGAGAGTTTTGGAAGCGATTTCGATGTGATTCCATTATGTTGTGGTTGCTTGGAGTAGATCCGGAGCTTGTACATGTGTTAGTGAGCAGTTGTTATCAAGGGAAATACTTCTTTTGAAGATTGGACAAGGCTCGGGTGAAGAATCGAAGATTTTAAGGCCAACTTCTACGAGAAAATAAGATTTGAAGTTCCAAGGAAGTTTTTGGCGTACCTCCCTTGTCAGTACACCATTTCTTTCCAAAGATTTTGAAGATAGAGAGTACTTTTTTACGACAATGATGTGCGTTTGTCAGACGAATCAAAATAGATATTTGTTTTAGCCAAAGAATAACCACAACTACATAAAAGGATTTTAGTGTAGCAGTAAGTTAAACTCGAGTGTCGTTCTCTGAGGACTTTGAGTTTATAAATCGTTTAATCGTTCAGCAATTAGAGAAGGAAGATTAAATGATTTTGTAAATACGAGTAATTAAACAGAGAGAGATGCGCAGAGAGTTGTAGACAATGTTATAGAAGTGTTGACTGGGTTTCTGCATACTAGCATATCATTGATCTTTAACAATTGGCACCATGACATATCTTAGATACATTCAGCAAATTAATGAACCGCAACATGTTTTATGCGAAGTTGGTTGACCATGGGTGTAACGACCCGACCCCAAATGGGTCGAGACCCGGCCCAACGGGCCGGCGAGGTTACTGCGGATGACTTTTCGGGGTGATATGTTGTCCCCACAGACCAACACAGGTTCTAATCCGCGCACTTTGTCCTCACTCGTGCGCGCACCGGGAACTTCCCAGATGGTCACCCATCCTAGAATTGCTCCAGAGCAAGCACGCTTAACTTTGGAGTTCTTCTAGGTGGATTTACGAAAAGAAAGGTGCACCTTGTTGGTATGAGTAGCGTTTTCAATCCCTTTAAGCTACTGAAATTCTGGGGCGTTGCAATGGTTGTCACATACCAATTCGAAGATAAGTAAAACGACAATCACATAAAGAGCATGCATCACGAACATTAATAAGGCTATTGTATATAGTCTCAAGTCAGAGCCAGAACCATAATTCACATATCACAATTCGCCATCAACAAGATGGATTAAGCTACTCATGGCGAAGAAGAAAATAACAATCATAATAAACATAGTTGACATCATAAAGCAATATAAGCGGTAGTAAAATGTATCACCGAATTGTCACGGATCGATGAAGCACTGAATTTCCGAGTAGAAGCAATTGATGATAGAAAAGTAAACTGATTGCTGAATCCAATGGAAATAACAAGGTCTAGCTCTGTAGAGCAATGGTCTCAATGAAAATTGCAAGCAAAAACGTATATAAAACTAAGATAGATGGAGCCTATTTATATGCGAAGAAGTTGATCTCCAGAAGGAATTCTCTTGGACTGGAAAAGGAATTGGCCAAAAATAGGATTTCTTCACGTGTTGAACAAAAGGTCCTATAGCACAATTGGGTGCTACATGCGCTCCCGGAGCTGAATTGGCGCCCATAGTGCTAATGAGTGCTATCATGCATTAGTGCTATAGCACAATTCAATAGTGCTATAGCACTTTTTTCTTGCTGAAACTCTTTTCTACTTCTCTTCAAAATCTATCTTTAATTATTCAATCTTGATCATCTTCACAATAAAAATCTCTTCTGAAGCATAAATATTCTTCGACTCAACGAACGGATCCCGATTTTGCTCAAAAGCCAACCAAAATATGTCGTTTCGTACCTAAACACCTGTGAATGCAAAATAAACAAAACGTGACATAATTCGACTAAAGTGCATGAAAAACACTACCTAAAGATAAACAAAAGACGACTTTGAAGATTAGAAAACAGTGTCAAAAACACTGTCATCAGACAATGCTATGAACACATCCTTTTTCTTTAAACCAACTTTCTAGTGAAACTTAAATAACAACATACTATATGATTACAAAGTTCAGGGGATGGGGAAAGGTGTTCTAATTCACATGAATTTTACATTAACACGAAGCAAACACCTTCTCTTATTCAAGCAAGCAAAGTATGTCGTAAGCACGTCTGATATAAACACCTCATCATAACGATTACTCTGGAGAAAAGAAACAGAAGAGGGTAAGTCTTTGGGGACTTAGTGAGGATAACGTGCAAATGTTGAACAACAACAAATGAATATGATCAACAACGAAAGCAAGCGAACATTATGAACGGGGAAGTAACCAAGTTATCAAACCACCTGCTCCTTTATTATCCTACATTCGCTCAGGTGAGGAGCGACCTCATAAATTAACAGGTAACATGCATAGGAAAATGTTTATTGGAACGTAAAATGCAGCCAGCTCCGACTACACATTACTTCCAATGGTAGAATCCGAGCGATATAACATAAAGTGATGTACTTTATCGTCCGGTAGGTATATTGTAACATCCCGTATTTTTATTTATTT
>JAQRGC011618380.1:0-11093 GCA_028659135.1 Plantago lanceolata | reverse complement strand
CCGTTGGAGGCAGTCTTAGGTGTTGAAGAGTATGATTCGTTTTACATTAACCAGCCCTTCGTATGAACCATATATATTACCTTGGTTAACAGTTATCTTATTCTTTACCTTATTAATATGGGCACCCATAAATTAAAATTAAGGTTAGGTAAATGGAATTATACATACATAATTATTTCTGAAAATGGCTAGAAATTCATGAGTGATAACAAACAACCACCTAATTAACACCTTGAATCTACGAAGAAGTTTATACTACAAGAAAATATGATAGTGGTGTGCGGATGGAGTCAGGAGGAGTCAAGGGTCATAAATATGGCCTTAGCATGCAAAATAATCATCTTACTTTGGAGTTGGACATTTCAAAAGGCCAACACCATAATCCCATCATCATATCTTGAGCATGAAATTCTGGAAAGTAATTGTATCTTGGGACATCATGGGCTTTACTTTCAGCATTGACATTATGATTCATCATAACATTTTATTTTCATTTTCTTCTCCACCTGTATCCAGTATCAATGAATAATTCAGTCGAGCACTTTTACCTCCTTTTTAAAAAATAACTTTAATTCCTACATGTACTTATATACGTCCATAAAACTCGATTATGAAACTTTACTTAACTGAATTCAAGTCCTTTACCATTTGACTCAACCACCCGTCAACCATCATATCATAATGCACCATTACACTTCCAAATATGATCAGCCATGGAAATAGATAATCCCACCCGTGTCTCGCTTAATCATTCTAATCTATCATATCACATGTTATATTAAGTCGGTAATTAGCCATTTTGCAGATTCTAATAATCCATCCATACCGAACAAACAGTTCTAAAAGGACCATATTATCAGCTAAAACTATACCATTCAGCTAAAAGTCTTAAAAGTACTGTTGTCCAAGGTTAGTATGGGTAGGCCAACAACAGCAAGCAACTTGCTTTCATGCATATTAAGGGTCCCTCTCTTTAATCACCTTTTATATATACAAAGAATCAAACATCATTTCCTTTCAATCTTTGTTCAGTAGTATTAAATCATTCTCATAATTTGTTTGGTACAGAGAAAAAAAAAAAAAAAAACCTCACCAATCCTCTCACTATAAAACCTATAAACTTATCACTTAGCCAAAATACAGACACAAAAAAGCACACAGAGACAATGGGAAACTACAGGTTCAAGTTATCAGACATGCTGCCCAATGCCTGGTTTTACAAGCTCAGAGACAACATGAACAGACCAAAAAACCCAACCAAGAAAAAACTAGCCTCATCATCACACTCCCAAAATCCAAGAAAATCCACTTACAAAACTTCACCTAAGAACATGAAGGCCTTTGACACACAGTTCCCTCCAGAGCCTCCAAGAAGATCATCCAAATCCAGAACTAGAAGAAAAGCCGTCTACAAGCCGTCACCGAGACAGATTACTCCTTCCGTTTGCGTCTGTCGTGAACCTGAGTATCCCGTCTGGCTTAAGCCCGGTACCGTTCCAGTCCAGGACGATTTCGCCTCCCCTGCCGACTTTCCTACTTCTCCTGATCAAGACTTTGTTGGGTCGTATTCGTCAGAGTACGAGGACGACGAAAACTATGATGACTCTCTAGATGCGGTTCGTGAAGCAGGGGTTAACTCGTGGCCGGCAGAGTTTGAATTGATATCTGAGCTAGGTCTTCGCCCGATCATCACTAAACCTGCGCAAAACAACACTACACCTGCCAAAGTTCACAAGAAGCAATCAAGGAAATCAACTAGCCCTGCCACCAGAAAATCTGTTTCGCGCTCCAGTACTAGTCCTGCCACGAGAAAATCCGTTTCCCGTTCCAGTACTAGTCCTGCCAGCAGAAAGTCTGTTTCGCGGTCAGGAGGTGTGAGGATACGGAACAAGCTAACAAGAACGGAAACGACGACACGGGGGAGAAAGAGCGTGAAATGCGAGATGAAGGGCATGTTCTATTCTCAAAGTTTCGCGGTAGTGAAGGCATCCGTCGATCCTGAACAAGATTTCAGAGAATCAATGATGGAAATGATAGTGGAGAACAATATCAGGACAGCAAAGGACCTGGAAGATCTTCTTGCATGTTACCTTTCTCTTAATTCAAATCAGTATCATGATCTTATCATCAAAGCATTTGAGCAAATCTGGTTCAGCATGCCTCAACATTAATTAGCTAGCTTTAAGTCTGTAGATAATTTATCCCTATGTTTTGTTAAATAAGTAAATTGTAACTATTTCTAGAACTTAAATGATTGGTGTTAACTGTTAAATCTTAATTAGTTCTCCTTTATTGCTGTTTTTACCTTTCTAGTCTATGTTATGGAGAACTAGTCAATTATTTGAATGAGGAGTATTACCTAACTTCGTCCCTGATCACGAAATCATATTTGTCGAACTTAACCGATAGTATACGGACTCCGTTGAATATGTTCTACGAGTACGAAAAATGTTTTGTTACAATTCAGTGAACTTTACTTGATGATTTTGTCTTGTGTTTGTGAGATGGTGGGGAATCGCTTTACATATCATACATTAGTAAGTTGCAGACTTGCAGTACAACATAATGCATGCATAAGAAATCTAACTTTAGATTCAAATTTCACCCCTTTCTACTTTCTTGTAAGTGATTGTGAACAGGTAAAAAAGAACACAGACTTGTTTTTCACTCTGTAAACCATCATTTCTGACAGCTTTGAAGATTCTGAGAAAGACCAGCTAGAATCAAACAGATGGAAAGAGGAGTACCAGTTCTAATTCTGTGAATGAACTTTTACATGAAATCTACTTTTATAATTTGATTCATTCATAAATTAGTGTAAATTGTCAGTGTTATAAGGTCCACAATTTTTACAAAGTGGCATCACTAGTTGATAAGGCATGTAAGTGTAGTAGGCCAAAGAAAGAAAGACTCTTTTGAGTGGTTGTCCCAAAGTTAATGCCTAATCATTTTGTCTCAATGGGCTTTTAAGCTTTTATGTTTTGCTTATTGTAGGTATTATTTGTTAATTCAAGAAATTAAAACTTAAGCATGTCATAAATCAGTATAAGTATCAATGTTGTTGTCATTAATAAGTACAGTATCAACTTGTAGAAGGATTTAGGACAAAATTGTGGTAGTGATTTGTGAGGTTGAGTTGTTAACACAAGATTGGACTAAACAAGGGATAACAATGTTTAGGATCAGGAGCTAATTTTCCTCCTTACATTGTTCATTATTGTGGGGCTGCCAAATGTGAGCTAATCTCTTTTGCCCAAATGTTCAGGAAAATTTTTGTTCATCTCTGTTTACTTTTATAAAGAAATGATGTTCAACCAAACAAACATGTGACGGTTAAAGAATACCCATCGAGACCAAACTGAATGAACTTAACGGAACATTTACTCTAAGACGATGATGAGACTGTGAAGGATGAAGAGGACTTTGAAGCTAGTCTACAGTCTACACCCGTTCATCGATCCGTTCATGCATGCATGATTACAGAATGTTTTACTTATAAAAACTGAAGAGTAGGTCGAGACTATAGAACGTATATGTTGTGCTGAAAACGTGAAGAATTGTTAAGATTTCAACATCAAAGCAAGAGGACAACAAAAAGCTAGCTTATCTACTATCTAGCCTCAAATTATGGGTTGATTGAAATTATTTGTTGTCGTTGAAAGGAATAAAACATACTCATATGACGCAACTAAAATGAGGATGTGGTTCATAGGAATCTCTTATCTCATACTTCTAATATACATAACATTCACAAATTACCATTCCTTTAAGTCCATCTTTTTCCCTTAAACATCTCCAATTCCTTAGATTCTTTGTTATTGACCATTCACCTATAGACAGCCAATACCAAGTCTAGGGAAGTTAATTCGCAAACTAAACCGAATAGGTTGTGAGAGCCATTACTTTGCTTGGAAGTTAGAACTTTGTGTGGTGAGCCAGAGTGGCTGATGTCGGATTATAGAGCATTTCTTTTTTTATTTATTATTAATAATAAATTTTAATTAAAATTCACGTGTGAACTAAATAATTAGTATGAAGAGTTTCTCCTGAGTACACAATACAATTCCGCAACAGTACCTAGGAAATGAATTGGCTCGGTCTAATAATTGAAATCATCGACCGTGAGCATATTAGTATTATTTATATGTGATTGTCCATAAACATAAATTGGTAAAGTCATGTCATCTTTTCTGGTCTGATGGTTGATATACAAATTGTATTCAATTCTGCTGTTTGGTCATTGGTGTACGTAAGAATTACAATATACTACTATTGTAAGGGTATCTACCATGTTGGTGTACTAAGATTAGTTTAGTTGCTGAATTTAAGTTGAACCATGATGACAAATTAGTACACATGCATGATGCATCCATTTAAAAGCATTACATTATGAAACAAGCTAGTGTGATTTAGATAATCAGTACTCCTAATTACCATTTGACATGGCATGCTATACCACATAATATAACAACAATCATTGATCACTTCACTATTTAATCTAACTTGTTCCTTAATGTCCGATAATATTCTTGATCGCTATACCAACTAACGTAAAATCTTCACTAGACCGCACTGTTAGTTGGAACCAGAAAAAAACGCATGTTAGCTGAAAGTTATAGCTAGTCGAGTAATTAATATATCCATCCTCGTTAAAGTTTTTCATTTAGTTCTGTAATTTTTTTTACAAATTACTCTCAAGTTGTGATAGGCCAGGGGAAATTGTGACAGAGTGTTCTTGATTACTGCATTTGGAAAAGAATAACCTAAACGTTGAGATTAAAATCTACAAATTTGACATTAGTGTCCAATCCTTCATAATATTCCAGTGAATGACTGTAGCTAGGGAAAGTGAAGGAAGGTGAACTTCATTTCACGTTTTCACCTAGCTTTTTCAGCACAAAATCAAACTCTCCGACTATAAAGATTTATAGCTCATGTGGTAAAAGTATAATTAACGTAACACTACTTATAAGAGAGTAAGACGACAATCATTATAGCTAGCCGGTCCAAATTGTTTGAATTTTGTTCAAATGTCCATCCGTTTGAATAAAAACTGCAATTGATGCATACCAACGGTTTGCTTCAAACTTATGAATTTGAATTTAAGATGACTAAACTAGAAAAGTCGAGTAGACAACTAAACTAGAGACAAATTTGTAGGGTAATTAACAAATTAAAATTTAAAAGTGTTTTACTTTGAACACAACATAAACTAGAGAGTGCGAGATGACTCTCTTGATTCGGATCCAAACAGAATCTTGATAAACACGAGAAAAGTATTCGTTGACCTGTGTTTAGAATAGAAACGGAAATTGTCAAAATATAGGATACGCCATCTTCGAAGAGAGGATAACAGATACCTAGTGAAAAATGGAAACAAATATTCAGAACCAGCAACCTTCCAAATGCTAATGTTCAAAAATCTATCACGGCAACCTGATTATTGTGTGTGTACTAATGACTAGTTCCAAGAAGAACTTCAACACTTATTATGGGGATGGGATTCTCTCCCATTCTCAATCATTCCCATCCCATGCTATTTAAACATAGAGTACGTATTACTACCATTTTATATTTTTATTCACGGTTGTGCCATATGGGAAAATCATATTGGGTCGAATTACATCCATACTCCCTCTTTATTTCGTTTATTACATTTTTATCCCTCATGTTTTATCAATTATAAAATCAACTCATGTTATATTTTTAATTACATTCACTCCCACGAATTTAACTTTATGCGAATTAAAACATGGAAAATACAAATTGACCCTCAATATATTTTCAGATTTCAGGGAGGACCAAACAGCTTTATTGTATTGCAAGTCCTTTAAAATTTTACTTCTTTAGTTTCAACCCCACACAAAATGCACTTGAAATCCTTGAATTTTTATTTCATTAGTTTTAATAACACACGAACTTTTAAAATATATAATTTTTTTAAATAAATCAGGCGCATATATTAAAGAAACGAAAAAGTCACAAAAGTACAAAGCCCTCAAAAAGGTTGAAAAGCAACGGCTAACATAATGACAAACCAAACAAGCCACATACGGCTAAAATAAGAAAACCCAGGAGGACTTTCAATCTGAAAGATCACCCCAAGAATGAGTAGAAGCAATCTTCATTGTTGCCATTGCCGCTTCCCGGCGTTTACGAGTAACTTCAATAGAGTCTTAAACATTATCCGCACCCAGAGGTGCATGGGATGAAAGCTTAGGGCTGCAGGAAGCCAAAATCCTGGGCACATTCCAAGATGGTGAGGTTGCTGTGTCACGAGGATCATCATGTTGTGGCAAAGAGTGGGAAGAGGTTGCAGCGTCAACATTAATCTGCTCATTCCATTGTGTAACCATATCCCCGGTTGCACATGTAGTGTCCTCCTGCCTAGATGAAATAATCATGGCCCCAGAGAATGGAGTAGGTGTTTCCCTTGGAGAGGAATGAGTAATAGCATGGGCAGAATGTGCAGACTCAGGCGAAACTATCTCACGATAAACTGAGATCGAGGTATCAATCCCCTGGGTCTCATTAACCTCATTAAACACTCATGAATCAAGAGCGCCAAATCGATTAGATATAGATAAAGGAGGAGCAGAGTTAGCCTTAACCGACACCATTCTTCTCGGGAATCTAGGGTTGTATCTCGGC
Source organism: Plantago lanceolata (assembly GCA_028659135.1). Classification (NCBI taxonomy): domain Eukaryota; kingdom Viridiplantae; phylum Streptophyta; class Magnoliopsida; order Lamiales; family Plantaginaceae; genus Plantago; species Plantago lanceolata. The sequence goes on along the minus strand of JAQRGC011618380.1, from coordinate 4,442 downwards.
CGCTTGTCACTGTTAATGGTTGGAGCAGCGACAATATTAACATCGGCTGAAGAGACGGGTGGCACTATCGGCTGAGCATCGATGAGTGTTGTCCCGATCACCATAACCTCCGCTGGAGTATGAACTGTCGTGGAGGTAGCCTTCTTTTTGCCACACCTGTCCTCCGCATGCCCCAACATACAACATGCATTACAGTACGCCGACAGGTTATCATAAACTATATAAATGTTTAATTTCCCTGCCGGGAAATCTAGCTGAATCGTGGAGTCCAAGGGCTGACGTAAATCGACTTCCACTAACACGTTGACATAATTTCCAAAACAACGATCAAGCGAAGCAGTATCAATACGAATAGGCTTTCCAACCGCAAAAGCTAAACTCCAAATCACAGAACTATGATGGAACTCATAGAGGAGACCATAGAACTTTACCCAAACTCGAGCCAGAGAAGAGGTTGTCTTACCGGGAACAAAGTTAGGGACCCAAGGCTGCAAGTATATATTACCAGCTGAAAGCTTCCATAGCAAATGTTGAAAGATGCCATCCCGAGTGGTTGTGTCAAGAAATTGAAACACAAAATACCCCAGGCCAATGGAGAGAATGGTCCACTTGTCTGTGTTCCAAAGCTTCTTCAAAGAAGAGCGCAAATTATGAAACTTCATCAGCGAAGAACCCTTCGGTAGAATTAATCTCCCAATGAAGGATGATGCATCAATGTTAGAGATCTGTTGTTCATAAAAATCATTGCTCAAAGTGATAGAAAGAGTCAGACCGTTGCGAATCGGCTCAAAAGTAGGACCGTTTTGGGTCCACATTGGCCGAGTTTGTGTGCATACCGCTGCAGCGGCATTATGTCGAGTTGCAGCACCATCTACATGAAGCAAGACATCCCAAGCTGATCGTTGGGATGTTATATTCCCTGATGATGTAGACACAGAGAGAGCAGGGGGAACCCTGGTCGTGGTGAGCCCAGAAAGCTCCGGGAACAATACTGCAACGTCCATGGAGTTATCGGAAATATATAAAAATCGATCAAAAATTTTGTCGCCCGAATTCAACCAAACTGCACCAAACGAAGATTAAAGTTCTCAAAAGTGCACAGGTTTAATTGGGAGGCAGATCGGCGTGGATTCAAGAGGGCAACTAGGAACCCTAATCGAGAAAAACACAAAAAGACCCTCGAACGAAACCAGATCAGCCGAGAGCTTCTTAAATCCAGTTGTAATGGATTGATGATGATCACCACTAGACTAGTGAGAATAGAAAGAGAAAGAAACAGAATCCGGGAGTCACATTGGCCAGAAAATCAAAGCCGTCGGCAATGAGATCTCCTAAATATTAGGAGCATCTGTTTTTTATCCTGAGATGACGTAGATGTATAAGATACGATTACACAAACTTAAAAATATAAATGGTACTAAAAAATATATAAATTAAATCCCTATAAATATTTCAATCCAATTTTTTTTCGAACACACCGGAGAAGGGTGTTTCGGATAAATTCGGTGGTTGCTCCAACCGGAGCAGTCAACTGCTTAGGTCGGAGCAGTCAAATTGCTCTAGATCTGGAGCAGTCAATCTCTTCTCCGGCCACCGGAGAAGAGATTGAAAGAAAGAAAAAAAGGAAAATAAGTAGAAGAAGAATTAGAGAAGTAGAAGAAGAAATAAGAAAAATTAGAGAAAAAGAAAATGAAAAAAAAGTTAAAGGGAAATACTAAGGCCATGTTTGGCTTGCAACTTGAAATTGGGGAAAATAAGTTGGTCAACATTTTTTTTTTCTCAAAATGGAAGAAAACGTAAATGTTTAAACAAGAGGGAAAGTTTTGTAATTGGATGCAACAGTAGTAGCAGTGGGGTGCCAAAGTAATAAACCCATCCGATTATTACTAATGCTATGCTTACTTATAGACTTAGCAAGAGTTTATTTCTTCGTATTCATTTCATGTCATTTATACTAGAGGATAGTAATTACATTTAATAATTTTGCCAATAAAAAAATATATACAGAGCAGCGGTACCAAATACGTCGAAATTGTTGTGGATCTTTTGCTAGTTTGTTCGTACTAAATCAGAAATTTTGAACTGATTTGTCGGAATTCGTGATTTTTTTGCGAAAATGACGAACTTCGATCTCAATAAAACGATAACATGAGTGTGTTAGTTTGGTAATTGGTGAAGGTTGAAGTATATCTATGAAGAAGTAGAATGAGATTGGTTTTGGCAAGCCGGAGATCTTTATGCTATCATTCTATCTAACAAAACATTCTCGAGTTTGATATCTCGGTCGTGATACACATCCTGATGTGGCAAAACTCAATTGCCATCACAATCTGGCGGAAGTATTTATGTACCACCTCTTCATTTAACTTTCCTATCTTCGCCTCCATATTGAACAAGTCAACCTTTAATGTAATCCATCACCATATTGACCGCTAAACTTCGTCGATGATATCTCTATAATATTTACGATATGCGGATGATTCCGTACTAATCCCATTATCCATATTTCGCGATTGGTTTTATCGATTATACTTTCCCTTATTAGTTTATCTTTGCCCATCACCTTGACTCACCATTCGACCAATATCATATTTTTTTCAACAACCGATTTCCCCATGGCTCCTGCTTATTTCCCAGGTCTATAACCTTGGCTCATATGTCATTTTAATATTCAATCTTAATTCTATATTGTTTTGTGAACTTCATCGTTATGACGTACTCATTTGTTTTTTACGTATTTCTTTTGTATGTTTTAATAGATTATTACGTTTTATTTCTTGAGAAACTTTTATCTCATATCTTTATTGTGGTTCCTACCCCTAAAATAAACACCACACGCATCATAACAACATCTATAAAAACCGTTTTAAGGTCAACGATAGTATATATTAACACTTATAAAATTTTATTATATTATGTATAGAACTAACGACTTAACTGATGGAATTGGTATCATTGTACTCCAACTTAACTGTATGTATAGGATATAGCGTGTAAACTATAGATAAGTTGTGTAAATGACTAATTTATAGGGATCACAATAATTACGTCAAAGATCTAGTATGATTTTTAATATTATAGAACATAAAAATTTAATTTATAGAAGTGATTTTTTTATCATTATAATCAAATTTATGTACAATGTGAGTGATCTCTTAAGGTTTTTCATCGCAATTATTAAGTTAAAGTTCTAAAATGATCTATAATGCTATAATGTTAGTAGGATCTTTTTTAAAAGCAATAATTACAAATCGGTGATAGTTTAAAAACTTTACATTAAATTAGTGTGACTTAAAAAATTTATATCAATTTAGTGAAAATCAAACAAGTGATTATTTTATTTTTAGTATAAATTTTCCTAACTTCGTTTTACTTCATCCCTATATTTTCTCCAACTAAATTCCATTATCTTATCTTCTTTATCTCAGTAAATTTAAATAACTTTTTAGCAAGTATATATGTCCTATTATTAGTAAATAGATCCTTCCGGTTCATATTTTCATCTAAATTCATCACCTTGATGCTTCTTAGGTAACTAACAAATGCTTGAATCGACTATCTCTAATACGATGCTTGCACAAAGAGATGCTTAAAATTAAAGGGGCAAAAGAAAATTAGGGTGCCTAGTAAATTTCGATAAAACTATGGTTTCAATTGATGTTTGGATGATGCTTGCAATTGATACGTGGAACAAAGAAGAAAGGAAAATATAAAGATGTTTGAAGAAGATAACGCATCATAAATAACAATGCTTCTTTTTGAATCTGAGTCGTTGAATGTAAAAAAAAAGAAACAGATAAATATAAAAAGAAAAAAAAATGGTTTTATTCGATTGAGATGTATGGAAAGTAAAACAAATCACCTATAAATTAGTAAAAAAGTAAAAAAAAATTAAAAAATATAATAGATTCAAAACTTATGGAAAACTATTTTAGTAAGAATATATTTAAATACTATTTTAAAGTAATTTTTTTATCTATCACGGGAACATCACTAATTTAACTATTTTCAAAATTTGACACAAACCGGCCTGGATTTCCTGGGCTCGTCATCTTATAATCTTCCTGGTTTCCGTTGCTCGACTGCATATGTATATCGTCCCTATTTGTAAGAAATCAAAATCAACACTCCTAAGAGTCCGTTTGGTTCTGAAGAGGGTATGGAACCGGGGAATTAAAGAGGGAATTGGGTGGGTATTTGAACCAGGGAATTGAGGGGGGAATTGAGCAATTCCCCTGTTTGGTTCCTTATTTTTACTGGAGGGAATGTGGTTCACTAAAAACGGATGAAATAACCTTTATGTCCACATTTTTATAAACAATTAAATATTTTACAAATAAATAAACAATTCTTTTTTTAATAAATTAAAATCTCAATTCCATTACTAATTTCACATTGTCAATTTAATGAGACGTCTAAGTTTTGAAATATTTTATGTTTAA
>JAQRGC011617351.1:0-15317 GCA_028659135.1 Plantago lanceolata | reverse complement strand
CCAGCCGAGCCGAGTTGAGTATCGCTTGGCTCGGCTTGTTTGGCATTCGAGTCGAGTATAGACAGGACTCGTTAAGTAAACGAGTAAAAAATAAGGCGTTTAGTACCAAAAGTGTCGGTGTTTAATTGTAGAGTATCAAAAATGAATTTTTCCCGTTAGAATTGTATATAAAAATAAAAATTTGAGCCTAACGATAGTCGAGCTCGACTCGTTAAGGAAGCGAGTATAAATTTAGGCTCAAATTTAACTCGTTAAGCTTATTGAGCGAGCCGAACTTAAACTTTAACGAGTACTCGATAAGGTTTGGCCAACATAATAGCTCTGGCTACAACAACCCACAATAATATACTTCCGAAGTATAATCTTATAAAACTAACTCAGCCTAGTTTTTAGGATTTTGACTTGGCAAAGTAGCTCCGAGATATCTTCTAACAATATTTCGTTACTTACTTTTTTCTTTCTCTCTTTTAGTATAAATGAATCCTCATGTTGATCATTAGCAAAACAACAAAACGACCTTGATGTTCTTATTCCGGTGAGTACTCAGGCGATCATCAATTATCCGGTGAGTATTCTTACTATATATATATTAACGGCGGTGAATTAATTATTACTTGACATGATCTTTGTTCCTGTTTCTGAAATCTATCGTATTCGATTGCTGATTGCAGACATAAAACTGCTCTGGAGATATCGCTAGCCTTGCTCGCAGAACATACATATATATATATATATATCAAGTGTATGGTCATGAGCCTTGATACTCTTCCAAGGGATGTCTTAACCAAAATCTTACTGGAATTGCCTGCGAAATCGCTCTTGGCTTGCAAGGCTGTTTGCAAGGAATTCCATGATGTGATCTCAACTCCAACCTTCATACAAGACCATTTCGATCACGATAACAACCAGATTTCTCGTCTCCTACTTTGTTTTGATGGATGTGTGTTTTATAGTGTATGCCCATATTACCACCTTGTTTGGTATTGGCAGGCTGGCTTTGGCAGATCAACCTCTTATTCGTACTTTCCAGATGAATCATCTCACACCGCGCCGCCTCCAAATCATTTAATGCTATTTGGTGAGATTATCTATCTCCGCGGTCCTTGCAATGGAATATTTTGTATCTACATCGCAGACAACAGATTTGTTCTATGGAACCCTACCACCAGAAGGGTTAGGCTAATCCGTTGTAGCCCTTTACATCAATTCGACGAGATGGGTTTTGGGATGGACCCTGTCACTGGTGAATTCAAGATTGTTTTAATCTATAGTGATAGAACATGTACCTCTCCTTGCTTTGCTGTCTACACGGCGAGTAATGATTCGTGGAAGTACATGCAGGATCATGAATCGCTTGCTGATTTTAAAGCTTATATGGTGACATACTTATGCGGCAGCAATACATTCTTGAATGGATTTTATTATTGGATCAAACACCCAAGCTTAATCAGTATTAATTCTATACTTGCATTTGACATGCGCAATGAAACCTTTCAAGAAATAAACATCCCTGATATGGTTGGAGCTGGAGTTCGGAAATCCTCGCAGCTTCATGTGTTCAATGACTCCCTCGCCATTGTATCTTTTACAGAGTTTGATCCATTCCGTATGGAAATATGGGTGATGAAGGGACCAGATCAGCAATGGACCAAGTTCCTATCTACTGCAGCTATACCTTCCCCGGGCGCAATCTCATATGGATTTTGGGGTCGGAACAAGATTCTCGTAGCAAGTATACTGGAGAGTCCTAGAACCCTGATGGCGTATGATATTGATTCTGACTGTACAATACCAATGTACAGGCGTCCGCCGGTTGGAAGTCATTTCTCCCCTCTGGAAGTTTTGCCAATACATTACAGGGAAAGCCTTATGCCAGTTAAAGGCCAGGGTATTCGAGATTATGATGCTCAATCACCGGAGAGCCTTGAATTTTTTGGTTATCACATCGACGGTCCTGCTACTAAGATCAACCGCTTTCAGTTCATGAGAACGAAATTGATTGGTTAATTAGGCTTGCCATATATGTTTTCTTTCATCCAAACAACCCAGTCTATTCTTCGGTTTCAATTCATTTCATTCTGCGCGTGCAATTTTTATTATAATAATTTGAAAATTCGTTTCTAACAGTGTGTTTTAGTAACTTATTGTAAAATTGCAGCCCCTTATGTCAGTCAGTGATCAAGTTTGCCTTTGCTGGATTTCCTTTTCGTATGAATTAATTACAGCCGATCTACTTCTGAGAATTATCCCCCATGTTATTGTATATTCTCAGAAGTAATCTGTAATTCATATGCGCAAAGGAAAATTTCATCACGGACTGATATGGGGGCTAAAATTTCAAACTGACAGAAACTTAACTGAGGTGAATGAATCGGAATCAGAGGATTCTGCTATATATGGTTGAGAAAGTATGGTAACCAAAACCAAGACTACAGACTACAATCTACTGTTATAGTCACTCAACATACATACAGCAGTACTGATCGCAAACAGAAACAACTTGAGCTTCGGAAAATTGTCATGCTGCATGTGACCTTTGCGTTTTCCATAACTTCGCAAACATCACTTACTTTAAATTCATTCTCCTTCACAACATTCTTCCAACCAGAACCAAGATTTGCATGGCAATAATCCACAGAGCATTTCACAGCCCATGTTCTGCCTCACAAACCTTAAATCCTGATAAATCGATCCTGATTACAACGGATTTCACATCTTCTGATCTCGACCACACAATCTCCGGAACAAATCTTCAGCCCTTCATGTAGTTTTGCAGGACGTCTCCTCGTGGCGACCTTTTGTAGCATAACTCCAATCTTAGTCATTAGAAATCCCTTACGAAGGAATACATGGTCTAAAGTATTCGTCCCAAATTATATATACATGGGCCGAACATATATGTATTTAGTGCGTCGAAATTAATATAACTTGAGGGACCTTTTTGTAAAAAAAAAAAATCCACCATTGTTGTTGTAGGAAGCTCCGATCCCGTTTTTTGCTTTTTTTACTTTTTTTTTATAAATAAAGTAAAATTAATAAAAAAATGACTATGATATTCATAAAATAAATATGTGATTTTAATCGAAAAGGCTATAATCTTAATTAAAAAGTCTATAGTATACCTATGATCTTAATCGAAAAGTTTATAATCTTAACTAAAAAGTCCTATGGTACCTATGTCTTACCAATAGTCCAATATATCCTAGTATGATTTTAACAAAAAGGCTATGATCTTAGTTGAAATCCATATGATCTTATATTTAATACCTATGACCTTAAAAACATTTTCTATAATATTAACATAAAAGGTTAATTATAATCTTAGTTGAAAACCCTATGATCTTACGTTTAGTACTTATGATCTTACATGCAATATTTATGAACGGTAAGAAAAGGATTATATTACACATTTTTGCATAAAAGTTCCTCATCTTTTATTAATTACGAATTTGCCGTTGAATTTTGATGCCTACTTACCAAATTTGCTGAAAAGTTTTCAAACTTTTTTATTGCAAAAATACTCCCTAATATTTAAAAAAAATGTAAATAATTACAAATGAGTTATCTCCCCTATAACTTAAAAAGGGGACCGTCCCTAATGAGACTTTGCAATATCTATTGGTCCGAAATTCTATAGACTTTTACCAAACATGGTTAAATCTTAGTACTTCACTACGTATCACACTATATCTAATAATCCAACTTAATATATCCTACTAAATAAATATATACGCTGGCCCATAAGCTCAAAATATTTATGGGTTGATAAGTCCGATAACCACTTTGAAAACCCTAATCGTGTTCATATATATAAGTTGGCTGCATGAAACAGATTTCAGTCTGATTCTGAAATCTGAATCATTCAACTCTGTTTCCAACCCTAGATAGATAGATAGCCTTCATCTTCTTCATCAACAGGATATCCACAACGGTAAAGTCTTAGGAAGATCAAATGTTGTCGGGGATATTACGTGGCAATACTCACATTGCTAATTGTGTTGATCACTTAATGATATATTTTCCGGTTTCGCCTCCTTTTCATGGGGATGATCATCATCATCAGGTAGTTTTATTATCTCTGTTTGATTCGTCTCGAAAAAAAAATATATATAGTATGTTGTTTTCCAATATAGTATGTTCGGTTGCAGGATTTAGGTTTAATTTCTCGGCTTTCTGGATTGCCTGTTCTGCTCATTGGAGCTGTTATTCCAGTAATTCTTACTCCATATCCATCCAATTACACGGGCCGCCTGTTCCTAGTGCTAATTATGTGCTGCATTGGGAGCCTGCTACAGGTACGTTGATAGTTTTATGGGACGGAAGAAGTAATTTTCAAATGTGCTTGCATGACTTTCTTGTTTTTACAGTGATTGAGTTATATTGACTTGTATTTTACTTCACTTTGAAAATGGTGAAGAGACGAAAGGACGTCAAGGTCATTCGTGAGAAAGTTGCGGCTGAATCGAACGAATGGAAGGTTAAAGTTACGAAGCAATGCAACACGTTGAAGGAAGAAATCGCGAAAGAAAAGGCTGAGAACGAAAGAATGAAGAAAGAAGTTGAATCGAAAGAAGTTGAATGCCACAAATGGATTGGGCATTATATGGAGCAAGGAGTTAAATGTAACACGGTGAAGGTAAAAATTACGAATCAAGAAGCCGAATGCAATAGGTTGAAGGTAAAAATTACGAATCAAGAAGCTGAATGCAATAGGTTGAAGGTAAAAGTTACGAATCAAGAAGCCGAATGCAATAGGTTGAAGGTAAAAATTACGAATCAAGAAGCCGAATGCAATAGGTTGAAGGTAATGTTTACGAAGGAAGGAGCAGAAGTCCAAAAGTTGAAGGAAAAGTTTGCAAAACAAGAAGCTGAATGCCACAAATGGAAGGGAAAGTTTATGGAGCAAGAAGTTGCATATAACAGATATAAAGAAGAAGTAGCCGAGCAAGAAGCTGAAATCGGAAAGTTGATCGAGGAAGTATTCGGGAAACAAGAAGCTGAATGCAACAAATGGAAGGGAAACTTTATGAAGCAAGAAGTTGAATCCCACACATTGAAAGAAGAAATAACTAAGCAAGAAGCTGAAATCGAACAGTTGAAGGAAGTATGTGCAAAACACGAAGCTGAAGTCGAAAGGTTGATGGAACAAAATTTGAAACTTCGTCTAGAGGTTGTTGCTGCGGAGGATCAAAATCAAGCACATTCGCAGGTACGTAACTTTACTGTTAACAACTATGCATTCGGAATACATATATTTGCAGGTAGTTCAGTAGTTTTAACATTCAACAATCAAACAATCACGTTTAACGTTTTCATGTCTGCTTGCTCAGCAGGAGCAAGAGGGCATTGAAGCGGAATGCAGCAAACTGAAGGAAGAAATTGTGAAACGGGAAGCTAAATGCAGCAGCATGATGGAAGAGATTGCGAAACATGAAGCTGAGTGCAACAAAATGAAGGAAGAATCCGCAAAACAAGAATCTGAATCCAAGATACTGAAGGAAGAAAATAGGAAACTCTGTATTGATGTTGCTGCTGCAACGGCTCGATATAAAGCATACTACGAATTGGCATCGCGTATAGTTGATGCGCACGTGCATGAAAGATGCATAGAAGAGAGAAACAGTCTTCTAAATGAGCTTAATGCTGCAACTGCGTCATGTGAAACTTATCGCGACATTCTTCATAACATGGACTAGAGTTCTGTTAGGAGATAGGCCTTCATGCTCGGTGTTCAGTGTTCACTGTTAAGATTGCTGATTCTATTTATTTCGATACGAGCCTTTGCCTGGATTGATCGAGAACCAGATCAAGATTTTACAAATCCTCTGTTTTACCTAGACAGTTTATCAAATGTTATATAATGCGCAAAATCTTGATTCTCTGAGTCCTTGTCCTTCATTATAGATTACGGTTTGTGAGAACTCATCAATATACTGATCTACCAGACTTGATACTATTCATTTGTACGAACATAGTGAATTTCATCCACAACGTCTACAACATACGGTATAAACCTGATTTATGGAAGAACTTTTCGGTAACCGATAACTTAGACATAGGAAGCTGCATACATATTATTACAATGCTGTGGAACACGGACTGCAGCTGAGTTTAACATGGCGAAATTTCAACAATGATAAAGTCGATAGCAAACTGCATAAATTTATATAACTTGCTAGATGCGAATGTGATAACTAATGCTCGTCCGCCAGGTACTTCATGCTGCCTTGGCCTTTGGTGGAGATGGAAGCAACTGTACAAATTAAGAATTTCGCTAATGAATGTTCCAAATCAGCTTATAAAACCGCAAATATCTAGAGAGAGATCTTGTGAAGCATACAAACACTATACAGTCGAATGACCAAGTACTGGCCACTCTTCTTTAAAAACATTTTACGATGCCAGTCTGAGCATCCAATTCGCAGAATAGATTGAATAAATATACCATAGTTGGTTTAGCACGTGAGATCGAGTATAGCCATTCAGGATTTTAATTTTTGAACATATGACTACTGGTTTTCTAGCTCAGCAAGAACATCATTAAAAGGCATGAAAGTGAATTATAGAAGAAAAGAATATACCTGGTAGCAGGAGATGAGAGAGCTCACGAATCCAAAGCCACCTGTAACGCGTGGAGTGACTTTCTTGGGTGCTAGTTGAAGCAACCCAATAGCAACCACTATATCGATGGAAGATTTAACAAGGGCTAGTGATCGCTCATTAGCTTTTTGAGCCTTTGCTTTGTATTCGTCATCCTGGAGAAAACAAAGAGCAAATACGTTACTTTGATAGTGAACTGTATCAACCACAAACTGTCTGTAATTACTAATTACTATCCATAACCACTTACCTTGAGTTTCTTCAACTTTTTCATGGATTTTGATAGCCTTCCAATTTCCCCAAACTGAAGAAGAAAAAGAAAGGTAGTAGTAAATCAATATCGGTGATAACTTCGTAGACTTTAAACAGAAAAGAATTGCATGTTTAATATCCAAATTTTGAAGGGCATCATAAACAAACCTCAACCAGTGTAGTGCACACTGATGAACCCAACCAACAGAAAAGAGATATCCGGCCAAGCAGCTCTGCCCTCTCTTTGTTCTGTCATACGAAAATAAAAATAGAACTTGCTTATTCGTGCAGAAATTTCCATCCTCACAAGCTAAAAGTCAGTTCTCTAGACATACCTTGTATATGCCGGTCCTACCCAACCACACGATTTGATCCAGAAACAAGAAAGTGGATAAGAGAGCATTTTTCGACTGCAGCAATTATCAGCAGAAATGGTAAGATGCTGACCAAGATACGGAACGAAGATGACGAAACAAAACGATAATGAAAACATAATACCTTCCCAAGCAAAACCAATGTTAATGGAGTTCCTGGAGCAACTGGACTAATGAGACCATGGAGATCATTGACAAACTGTCAAATGAAGGGACATAAATTTGGTTAAAACTGACATTAACAAAACAGAAGGATATTCATCTGATTGCGGAAACAGGATATATGAGTGTTAAAATAATCAGACGCAAAGCTAATAGCGAAAAGAGAAAAAATAAAATAAAAATAATGTAGATGCTAACCTTGAACAACCGGAAAACTTTTCTGGCTAAACTAGTTGTTTTGTCCACATTTTGTGCTGTACCAGGCTCTCCGTTACTCACGAATTTGGAACCATATTGTATTGCCCTGCATATCTTATCCCTTGCTTCAGCTTTGTTCAAGTAAAGAACAGCAAGAGCAAGCTCCGCTCTGGCAACATCTAATGTACTCATGTTTTATAAGATGAACCTGAAATTCAAAGGATCAGGACGATTTGCAGATCAGAGAATGTTAACCAATTCTTCAAGTATAAACACTGTATTAGTTCTAGCACAGCCCAAGTCATTTGAAATATAGACTTTCTGCTCGCATAATAAAAAACTCTAGCAGTGCATGGAAAAATTGGAAAAGAATAACCAAGTTATACTTATCGCACATTTAGTGTCTTAGTTACCATACATGACAAACGAGATAATGACAAATTCTCAGATATCTCACATAATTAGCATTACCACGTCTCTCCTAACATACACAGATAACTCTTGATACAACGGTTTTGGTTCACGCACTTCCAGAACTGATCATAAAGACCCTCTCGTAGCTACACACTCACTTATCCCACTACATTACACAGAGACTACTCTGCTAGTTTTGATCCAAACTATTTTATTCATTTGCAAGAAAATCTAATTCACGTTCCTTTTCATCTTGCTCATCAGCTTCACAACAACAAAGGAGCCACTCTGCTAGTTTTGATCCAAACTATTTTATTCATTTGCAAGAAAATAATCTTTCTCCAGCTACGGGTTTCCTTTAGATGGTTAGCAAATCAATCCAGACATATCATAGCATCATCATAAGCTAGACAGACCAGTAGCATGACAATCAATAGCACATATAACGAATACCAACCCATCTATTAGTACGAAACAAAAGCATCCTTCCGCATAAATTCCAAGAAGTATCATCAGTAACCAATAAAGTTACTCAAACATAGCTTACCCTTTCAAAGGCTCACACATGCACTTTTCGACCCATATCTAAACTATTCAAACCAATAATTCTCAAACGATAGCACGTATAACAACGTATACCGACCCAGCTATTACGAAACAAAAGCATCCTTTCCCATACAAACCAAGCAGTATCATCAATAACCAAACATAGCTTAGCCTTTGAAAGGTTAACATAACACATGCAATTTTCGACGATCCCATATCAAAACTACTCAAATCAATCATTCTCAATCTATTCCAAACAGAAAACTAAGCTGAAAAAAAATCATTCTCTTATACTCCTTCACTGAATATGGCAAAAGATAACCCCTCGTAGTCAACGCCAGGGTTTCACTCAAATTCATAAACAGCCCAACACACCAAATCCCAATTTCATAAACAAGATAAACATAGTAACTACAGATAACAACAGCCCAGAAATTAGATGGATCATAACATCACACAAACAGACCAAATAAGCTAGAAACGAGCTGAATTGAAAAACCCATGTAGCGGAATTTCAAGAAAACGAACCTGAGCAAGAAAGATTGTGAGCTGGAAGCAAGTAGAATCAAGAAATTAGGGCTTACTGCTAAAATTGAAACAAGATGAAAGTGAAGGTTGTTGGTTGGTTATATTACCGAGTGTCGTGCTGATCCCTTCTTGTCTTGAAATTCACAATTATCAATAGGCAAACAAGAATTTATTTTGGCCCCTCAAGTTTGGAAATATGTTGTTATTGCCCCGTAACTGTTACACATTGGGATGTCGGCCCTGAAGTTTATATCGAAGTTTTTTGCTTTAAACTAGTCGAAATTTATTTAAGGGAGAGCCTCTGAAAACCGATTCAAAGAGGACTTTTAAAATAGTCTTTTGACCTCTAACTCAAAACCGGTTATTAAATTAAAGAGGATTAAAGACTGAAGTTTTCTCTTAGTTTAATGTAAACGGACCTTTAAAGTTTGGAAGGTTGTAATTTTGTCACCGAATGTTTTAAAGTGCGAACGATTTTTTCTATATAAAAAAAGTACTTTAGAAGCTTCGAAAGGCGAGTCGTGATCATGTAAAGTTCGGGGGAAGTTTACAGAGACTTATTAAGTTTAGGGGTACTTGGCGCAAATGGTTAAACTTCTGGGCCAAAATGCACTTTTATTAATTTTTATTCCCATGATGACGTGATAAAAGAATAAGATAGGGGCATGTTTGGTTGTTCCAATGCTTTCTATAATTTCCCACGTTTGGGGAAAATATTTTAGTGTTGGAAAAAGTCCAATTTGGTGTTCTCTACTCTCTAGTGTCACTTGGCATGGGGTATGACTTGCATAGCTTGGAAATGCATGTAACATGCATGTTACCCATCATCATTTATCGATAAAACTGTTTAAAAAATATCACTCGATACCTTATTATATATGTTACGATCATACACTGATAGAGAAGCAATAGTAGAAGATAGAATAGAGAGAAGCTCTCGGTGTCACTTTATTAATCAATGTTAAAATCTTTTTATAGACGAACATTAGCAAACTATTACTACTACAATCAGTATACAATAACACGGGGTACTATTCAAACCGCTCCGTCTACTTCACTAATATGTAAATGTGACGATCACTAACTACCACATGCACGAATAATTCATAACAACACCGTTTTCTATCGATAAGAATCACATTTTTGTTATTGTCACCAAATCCGCGAAATAAGGCTTAGGGACAAATCGCATGTGTTGTGTACCTCGGGAATAATTTACTTGTGCGCCCACTCAAGCTGTTTGTTTGGGTTAAAAGTCATTTTCTTAGTGACAAATGTTCAACATGGTGCAATCATATGATTCATTAAATATAAGTACTATGTACATATAAAGATTAGGTCTAGCAAAGTGGGCTAATGAACTTAATACAACAGCTACAGATCAGTTTGAAACCAGCACAGATTTATCACTCATATGCCTAAACAACCATTGTCTAGAAGACTCTTTGTGCCATTTTCGCGTGCCCGCACAAGTATGTAGTAGGATCGACCCACGATATGTAGGGTGTTTGACAGCGAATACAGCTTAAGTTACTCAATGCCTAAACAACCATTGTCTCGAAGGTGCTCTGTGTCATTTTCACGAGCCACAAGTGTCTCTCGAATGGATCTGGTTGCTTCTTCGACGTCTTTATATTTATGAGACACAAAACTTAAACTAAGGAAATGCCACCAAGCCTGTCAGTTTGAAGTTTGAACCATTTATGCAGCAAACTGGAACATTTTTTAATCTACAGATCTCAACATTTATGCATTTTCTCCAGTTTCTCTGCTGTATAGAATCTACAGATCAGTAGCATCTACAGACAAATCTAAAAACATTTCAAAAAATACAGATCACTCAAGTCCTAAATGATCACTTGCAGATTAGTACAAAAATTTATTCCTTTATACAGAAATATGATTACACTCAACAGTTAGATAGCTTCTGCTTCAGATTTCAGACAGTTACAAACTTATCAGTACTACTTGGTTTCATTCAGTGAATGAAACAGTCACCGAGGGCGAAAAAACGTACTGGAGGTCCCGAACAACCGGTGGCCTACAGCCTACTTCATGCTGAACAAGCTTTTCAACGTGCCTCTTTCTAAACGCTCGAGTAACATCTTGGCACCCGGGATTTCCATTTCCGTCAGCTTCTTGAGATAACCAATCGCCCCGTACGAAACCATCAACCTCTTGCACTTCTTGCTTGATGACAGAAGTAGAAGACAAGAAACTGCATACTTTTTCGCGGTGTTATGAGGACTGGCGTCTAGTAAGGCCACCAAGTTGGGAACGCTTTTGTCGTACTTCTTAACTTCCTTGCGGTTAGACGAAAGGGTCATTAAGCTGCAAATTGCTTGTGCCGCGACTTCCCTTGCATTACTGCTTTTCGCCTCGAGCATTCTCACGAGAAGAGGAATGCATCCCGCTTCACCAATGGATCTTTTCATTTCTGTCGAACTGCAAATTCGACAGATTGCTGAGGCTGCTGCTTCTTGTGCTCCGACAGATCCCGATTTCAGCACGTGGACTAGCCTTGGAAGAACACCAAGGGAGAGTAAATCCTCGACCAGGACTAAACCAACCAAGTTCCTCAACGCTCCGATTGCTGATTCTTGTGGGAGCGGGCCGTCTAAATAAGCCAATAAGCTTCGTATCCCGCCTTCCAAAATAACTGACTGTTTAATGTCTTCGTTACTCAAAGTTAGGCTTTGCAAGCACTCGGCTGCATACTCCTTCGACCCTAACAGAATCCCGCAATCGAGAAGATTAATCATCACGCGAACGATCCCTTCTTCTGCAAGAGCTTGTCGTACCTCCGCCACAGCAGATATATTTTTCAAGGTACATGCAGCCGAAGCTTGTGAAATGGAGTCGCCAGTTCGACATATTTCAATCAATGGCCTGACACCACCGTGCCCAACTATTGATCGAGCTGTTTCAGACGACATCGACAGCCTTTGGAGGGCGATCGTAGCCTTCTCTTTCCCAATTGCACTACCTGATTCCACTAGACGTATGAGAGGTGGAAGTGCACCTTCCGAAACGAGCCAATTCTCGCAACTTCCTGATTCCGCCAGCGAGCATATCACCGTTACCGTTTTTTCCCGGATTTGAGGGGATGTAGCAGTGAGCAACTGGACTAAAGCGGAAATGTTGCTTCGACCAATAACAGTCAGCACATTCCGTTCATCCTCCTTCATGAGCTCTACAAGGGTATCTAGAGCTTTATGCTTAGCCTCCAAGTGGCCTATTTGAAGCCGAGCTAGCAATTCACGTAAACTTCCATGACTTGTACCCTCCACCTCTACCGAAGAACTTGCAATCGCAACCGATGGGAAGCTAACCTCACCGAGCACACCAGTCTTGATCAACAGCCCGCAATCACGTAAATTCAAATCAAGCTTCGCAGCTAGCGAGTCAAGATCACTTTGCATCCGCAGCTTCCCTTCGTACTTTTCAGTCATGCACATCTCCGCCAACCGGATAGCTTCATTTAACGTCTTCAAAACAGCCTGCAGTTGCTCTTTACAAAGTGCATTCTTCGAGAAGCACGGATGGCTAGACAAGTCGGATAACCGCGAGGGAATCTGATTCAATTTCGAAACGATCATCTTCCACCTTCCCGGGAACCCCTTTATCTCCCTGGCCTTCGCCAGCGCTTTCGGGACGAGCGCCTGAGCACGAGACAGCCATTCCTCCGTCGAGATAATATCGACCGCAGAATCTTCAACCATGGTTGTAACAAAAAGATATCACTGAAAAGTCTGAAACACAGAAGAAACAACAAAAGGGATTAATATAACAAAACTTGTACTAAAAGCATCCAAAATTTGGCCTTTTTACATGTATATCTGAATATGCTTGCTGCTGTAAAAAGATTCTGAGAAGCAATGATTTGATTTACCAGACTGGAAACAAATGGTGAAGTCAAAGAAAGAGAGAGAGTTGATGCCTTTCTAAATGAGCAACATGCACAAACAAATAGATAAAAACTGAGAGATGTGGAGTAGTTGCTCACTGCTAATCATCAGACATTAAAATATGCCAAATCCATAGACATTTAAACAAAAACAACACTGCAAAATGAGAAGACTTTGAGAGAATCTTGCATGATCCCAGAAGAGAACATGAGGGAACCGACAAGGCAATGTTACAATGTGTAGTAGTACCTATAATGAGGACACACAAGAGAGTTTTTTGCACAAGAAAAGGTTCTAAGTATAGGACCATGTATCATTATACATTTAAGAGAAGGTTCATTTTATATAACAAACAGCCATAGAGAGAATCAAATGAAGATGCAATGATGAAATGGGAATGACAGCTTAAGTGAAAGTGAATGAAACAACCTTTTCAACTACCATCAATGAGAACCAAGATGTCGAATTTTAAGTGAAAGTACAAGTTTGTCCTTGGCGAATGAGTTTGTCTTAGGAGATCTACTGGTGTTGAAGAGGACAATGCATCTACTTGTGAGGGGCTAATGGGAAAGAGTCTAAATACAGTGGAAATGGTAGGTTTTATGTATCTGTTATGTCATGGAAAATTGCGTAAAACACCCCTTATATTCGTGATTCGATCATTCGACTCAAAACATTTGAAATTTCGAAACTAACTATGAGATTTGCCCGAAATTTCAATCCGCTATAGACCGTTTCTATGGGATGGACGGAAATTTCCATGAAGGGGAAAGCGCAGTGATCGAGGACGAGTCATGACATTTTAAACAATGAGGACAAATCGCACATTTAATGATATATGGCGAAAACGTTAGTGAGCACGTCATAAAATGCTTAAAACACCCTTACAATATCTGAAAATCGGCTCTAACATTTGAAATTTCACGATTAACTCGCTAGAGCTTTCATTAATCGTGACGTTTTGGCCCCATTTGACCGCAACTGTCATCCATTACGACACCGAAACGCTACCCCATCACATTTTTAACACTTTGTGATGAAATGTACAGAAATTTCTTAACTTCACAGAAAATCACAAGATAGTGAAACAGGAGGACTAGTTCGAAAGGGGGCACATTCGCTCCCGATCCTAAACCGACCGGGGAAAAATCGTAAAAACGGAAACATAGAGCGGTTAGGTGTAATATTCCCCAACTGTTTAAAAAGATAATTACTGCATACTGGTAGCAAAGAGAGTGGATGTAAATGTGCCTAGGATTGGAACAAAAGGCCCACCACTTTCAAGTTCCATAAAATCTTCTGGTAATTTCATTTTCACAATGTAAAGAAAAAACTTTGCTTTGAAGAGAAGAAGAAGCAAGTCTCCATCTCCAGTTGTCTTCTTGCACATAACACAGATGCATTTAAGTTTGTTCTGTAATGGCCTAATGGGCCATATAACTCATAAACTCACAAAACTAAATTCAAAGAATTCAAACTTAGACAAATCTATCATTATTTAATAATAATAAATCACCGCCATATCAATCAATCTCTATACATCGGAATCGAACCCGTAACCTCTTAGGTACCGGTTGTCTTAACTTGCCAATCGACTATAAACGCTTTGACGAAAAGTCGAAAACAAGAAAAAGTGATTGTTAGTTTGTTACCTGGAATTGGAGTTGGTTTTTTTTTTTGGTTTCTGCAGACAACAAGAAAATTCAAATTTCAAAGTGAAGATGAAACCAACCAAGAACCAACCAAGTCCATTAAATGAGGATCAAATCAGTAGCTTTCAAGTTCCTTTCTGATTGATACAACTGAAAAGGAAAAAACATTTGTGGGTCTAATGCAAGAACTGGAGGAGAACAAGAAAGGAGACTGACCTTTTTGAGGTGAACTGAAGCTCACAAGTTAGCAGCAAATTTGAAAGTGAGAGATGGATTGTTTAAGCAAAGATTCAAAAATGAAATGGAGCTGAAATTTCTCGTATTTTGATGAGATTGGCAAGGAAGGAGAAGTGTCAGAGGTGTCCCCCTGTGGCACTATGTATCTAGAATGGGAGTGTTCGATGTGCCATTTGAATATTGGATGGATGGACACCTAGAATGCATGGACACTTCAAATGACCCTCCGTGTCTGTGTCGGACGTATTGGACGCAAGGACGCACAGACACGCTTGAGACACATGAACTCTTTAATTTCTTTACTTTTAGTAATCATTTCATCATAAATCTCATTCATATGGTTTTTTTTATGAATATACATTACATATACACTTTAATTTTTTGTTTGAATATTTGTAAAATGTTATTGAGAAATTTTAATATCTTTAATACATATGAAAATTTTA
>JAQRGC011617294.1:0-10225 GCA_028659135.1 Plantago lanceolata | reverse complement strand
TGCGAGTGTTAAACCGGACTCGATCGTTTGAGGACCTACCTTGGTAAAATGTAGAAGAGTGTGTACGTAGTGTGTAAGTGTAGTTATGACTTGATCGGTAATTACCTACGTGTCTTACTTGAGATTGTGTCAGGTGTACGTAATTGATTGTGCCAACAATGTCTTTGCAGGCTCAATGTCATTACGCATGGGCTTGGGCCTGATCCAAGTTTAAGGTGTTTAAAGGTAAGTTTGACATTTTAGAGTCCTTAGCATATACTGGAACCTGGTAGTGACATAGTTCGAGCGTACTGATGAGGTCCGAGCCAAGTATCACCTTGCTCAATTGCTCCTTCTTAAGTTATGCTGCTCTGAGGTAGGTCGGTGTCCTTTAAAGATGATCCAGACTCTCACATCCTCCGGACCTCTGATATAGTGCATAGTTTGGTAAACCCGACGCTTCTTATAAGCGGGTGGACGTTAAGGAACTACAGTGTCGAGACCTTCTTGGATTGGTATGCTAGCCAAATACCTTGAGGATCCTTATAACTTTATTATCTTTTTAGTTCCCAATACCCTTACTATTGTTTAGTCGGGTTCGGCCTTTCGAATGACGATGACCGACCATCTTTAAAGCAATTCAAACTGGCACAACCAAACATTTCCAACTTTAGTGGTCTTTCTTCCGGCCCTAGTCTTGAAATCAATGTAAACTCATGCTCCATCAGTAGCAGAACGAATGTGGTCCATCGGTGCAAAACTCAGCAGCTGCTTCCTCCCATGCGGGCATCTGAAGCACAAATGAGGGACATGGACAAGAGTGTTATAAGAAACTCACTATGATCTTGTGTCGACAAAGGAGGAGTAACGATTAGTACCAAAAGTTTGCTCCAATAGCACCAAGGTGCGTAGAACTTTACTACCATAAGAGGATGCCTGAAAGTGCAAACATAACATATTCTGGAGAACCTTCTAAAATTTATGCTTAAAAGATGTCAATCTATGCTTAAAAGTACATAGAACAAAAGCTCTAACACAGTTTGTCTAATTAAACAGAGGAGAGGGTAAGATCGAAGCTGGAATGATGAGTTGTAGATGAACCGAAGCTTTGCACAATACAATTAGTATTGTTCTATGATCCAGTGTGCCTCAGCTGGCTATTCCATCAGATTTGAATCTCCCTCCAACGCATTAGGTCGCTCCATACTAGATTTAACACGTTTGATGTCAATCCCGCAATTATTAACCAGTTTCTCTGCATTCTTCTTGTTCTTGTTCAACTTGTTCTTCTTCTGTGCAGTTTGAGACTGCTTCTGATCATAATCTTTAACACTTTTCAAGCATGTCAATTCCATAACTTGACTAGCCCATCATGAGCTCAATCATGTTATGCTCGTAGATTATGAGCAGACCTAAAAATATGACGATCACAGATCATAGAGTCAAAACTCATCTCAACTCTTTAACATCTATGTCTTCTACGCACTCTATCTTCTCATTGTTATTTTTCAATATGGAAATTCGCAGCCTTTACCCCTAAAATTTGCCCGATTGAATCGTCTCCTTGGCATGCAAGCTATTCAACATGTTGGTAGGTGATTTTCTTACTTTGAAGCCAGCACACGGAACTGTAATTGTCAAAGAGACACATTCAGCCTTGTTATACAAACTACAAAACTTTGATTAATACAACAATTTGGTTTTATTTGCTTACTATATACTATTATCTCTAGTTGCAAACAACTCTGAAAGTGAAAGGTCACAAGTCAGAATATTCTCCAGCCTAATGATCTTGAAACACATCAGTTGCCTATTTAAACACGTTAATGGTACTATAATTGATCATCATAACAAAACAATTAGGCTGCTATTCTTCTAAGTTCTAAGTTCTAACAGATATGATATCTTCAAAGAAGCAAGAGATTGTGGGAAGGAGCAAGAGCACCAGCGACACAGAACGCAGGCGAAACGACAGCTGCTTGAAGTTCATGGAGATCGATCCCAGTGTAAAATCGCTAAAGCACTTGGATTCACAGAAAATGAAGAACGGAATCAAGAAATGGGCTAAGGCTGTCGTTGCTTACGCCCGCCTGGTAAGTCGCCGCTTGAGCACTAGACGGAGTAAAAGCTTTTGAAGAAACTTGATGAATCTTCATTCAGGAAGTTTGGAAGGTTTTACATGTATGCTTCATCAAGGTCAGAATATTTCCATGATTAACAGATTGAAGATGAATGGAAGATCAAAGTGTTGCTCCAATCATGGCAACAAGTTCATTAGCATTGATTTTTTTTTATCAGAGAGTCAATGATTTGCATAGTACTTGTGTTATTTGAATCTTCATCTTATGAACAAGATTACAAGAACAAAATCTTTATGTAAAATAAAAATGCACAGTTACAACTAGTTCTGAACATTTTCCCATTCCTCAAAATGACAAGTCAAGTCTACAAATGTATCTAACTTCCTATTATCCTATATTATCTCCAACAACAGTACAAAGCAAACAAAACAACATTGCTATCCAGGCAAGATTCCGGAAATACGATTTTTCTTTTCTTTTCCGATTTCCATCAAGAGTAACAAAACGAGACCGGGGCAAATTTTGTTACATAAAGCAACATAATATAATAACACTAACCTACCTTACAGCACATCACCCAAGTTACTGAAGTATCACACTAACCTCACATGGCCATCTCCTAAGCGCGGTGGTGAGTCGTTCTTTAGTATTAACAGACTGTAGAACGGCAGGGCCGAACAACAAGGATTTCAGAGTAGTTGTGCTATTAAGTACACGACAGCAGACAAGTAGTGCTAAGTGCATCCTTGATCAGCCATGCTGCCAGCAATTGTTAGAAAAGCAGAGATGGCTGCACCATGGACCAATGCCCTGCGCCAAAGGGGAGATAAGTAGGGAATAACTAATATTATTAAAAACACGACTGATTACATGAAAAGAAGTATAAGAAATTCTCCAAATGTGCGTGCCGAAGTAAAACATACTACTAGGCGGACCTCTTCATCACACAGATTTATATAACTAACATAGATATGGCCTTACTCGGGACTCTCTTTCTGATAACCAAAATCTGTAGCTGCTTTGACAGCTCGCTGATACGTTTGTTTCATTGCTTCCTGCAAAAATAACCAAGTGAAAATATGAATATGTATGCAGAAAAAACCGTGAGGAGCATAAACAAAGCTAAAAACAACATTTACAGCTGCTAAGCAACGATGAAATTTAGATAACAAAACTTTGATAAGAGAAGCTGTTGAGATAATTAAATTCATGCTATGTAATTGGCCCGTGGATGGAACAAAATATCTTACTTGCAGCTTAGATTCAAATTCTTCGGGAGACCAATTCAAGTTACACTCCTTTAGTTCAAGTTCGCCCGCTACTACCTGTGAATAATATCCAATGAATCATGTTTTGGAGAAAAAGGCAAAGCAGAATCTATTTATGCTTTATAATATCATTGCTAGAATTACATTATTTACCTACTTAGTTTATTGTAATATGATAAGTTTCTTTTATGCTTTGGCTATGGAGATTCTCCTTAATTAGATTGTTGTAGTTCTATTCATAGTTGTAACACGTATACTATAATGCAATATACAAGCCAAAGAATAGATTCTGCCCATTGTTCAATTATTATTGTAAAATAAGGGTTAAGAAATATGTTATACCCCTCCAACGCCTGCGGCCATAGAAGGAGCAACAAGAACATTGGCCTTCCTTAAAATGTCAACTGCTTCAGGAGTGCAAGGCATGTTTGATCCTAAAATGAACATATGGACTTAATTTCTATATGGAAAAACAAAAACAAGCAGATATTGACGAATTCTACCTTAAGGATAACATAACTGGGATCTACCTTCTACAAGAAGACGGCAACCTGAGTTCACCAATTGTATGGCATCAGATTGATCAATCTCATTTTGGGAAGCACATGTAAATCCAACATCACACCTTTCACTCCAAGGCTTAACTTCGTCATAGAACTTTGAGCGAGCATAAGTTTTTGAATAATCTCTGCAGATATTTATTATAAGCTGAAGCATTGAAAGTTGTAATTCAATGGCAGGGAGCATAATATATACCTTAAACTTCTATTCTGTGCTTTAATTTCTCTTAGGAAAGATATTTTGACAAAGTCAAATCCCTCCTCATCCACCAGATAACCTTTTGAATCTGCGAACAACAAACGGATGAGATCAGAATGCAATGTGCTAGTATGAAATACAAGATGATCGACCATATCAAACACTAACACCACAAAACAAAAGTACAAGAGGATACAAACATATTTGCAATTGGGACTTACAATTTATACCAACAATAGTGAATGAAATAATATTAGACAATGTGATGCATATAACAGAGATAATATAAACTTCAGTGGCAACACCAAGATATATGCATACGGCTTCTGTGGATTTTATTGTTCCAATGAATATGAAAAATAATCTTATATATCTGTGCCTTCCCACAATTAGTTGGGGCATGCTACATGAGCCAACTAGAATCATGTAAGGTCGGGAACATACAAAATGCTACTATCATGCTATCTTTTTCAAGAAAAAGTAATATTGAACATTGAAAACAAAAATCTATTTGCCCCTAAAGACATCCTAAATGTGCAAGAATTTCTTGTATCTAAAATGCTCTATTTCCACTTTCTAAATCCTTGACAAAATTATACGGTCAATCATGAAATTCTATCAGGAGATAAGACGATATATTGGACCATATCGTGTCAATACATTCATTGAGCAACTGTCAAAATAAAATACAATATGAGAATCAATGGTTTACCTGATACTGTTATTGGAATAGCACCATAAGCAATAAGCTTCTCCAGCACATGCATTGATATCTTCCCAGAACCAGTAACTACACATCTAGTCATGACAAACGTACAAGGAAAATGGTCAGCTCAGCTGAATCATTGTTGCACGGAAATAGTTCCCAAATAAAATATCCACTTCACTTATTCAAAGCTAACACCTATGAGTAAATTAATGTGGTGTAGGCAGTAAATTTTAAACCTTAATCCTTTTAGTTCTTTATTCATGTCAGCAAGTATAAGTTGCGCAAAGAATACCTGAAAATAAGAACAGGATTTAATAGATAAAATATATAATGCAATGGAAGCGCATACATAGAACATAGGAAAAGTTGGTTACCAATCCATAGCCAGTAGCTTCAGTTCTGAGGCTGGATCCAGACCAGTTCACTCTTGGACCTGTAAAACTTCCCTGCATAAGTAGAAAGAAACTGTATAAATCAACAAGCGTATGATTGCATGGTAAAAACCATGGGTTATGTATCGAAGTTTCAGTTAATGGTCAGCACTTCTGTAAATTATAGAGATATACTAAACTTAAATTATTTGAAGAAAGTTAATTTGGAGTTTAGAACAACATGGAATCATGTTTAGGTTCAGTTCAGTCTGCTACAGTAATATTCCAGCCCTAAATGGTCAAAAGAAGTAAAGAAACATAAAATTAGTACGAAAAAAGTGCTTATTATAATTTTCATCATCCTATGATAGTCTAAGACCATGGCCACAAACTTTAAGTCTTTAACCCTTCAAAACTGATGAAAAGTACAAGTCAAACACTGCCCACAGCTGATAACTGAAAGGGCACAATTCATTGCAATTGAAGGGGAAGGGGTACAAAAAGGAGTATCATAAGTTATGCCGTTTTAACCTGAGAATGACCAGCCAAGCGACGATATTGACCATATAGGTAACCCATCTCTCGGGTACCAACACCCATCTCTTCTGATGGCAGATCCTGGATTGTTTAAGCAAATAAAATTATTAAGTATGCCCATGATGCAATATTCAACAATTTGGGTGTGAACCCATTTACAGTTACCTTGTCAGGACCAAAATATCGGTACAACTCGTTCATGAAGCTCTGACAGAATTTCATGATCTGTACATGCAGGAAAAGGAAGAAAGAGAAAAAGGTCAGTCTTCTTGAATTTTCACCATTTCCCGATATTATAATACAGACTAGTTAACACACCTCATTGTCACTTTTGCCTTTGGGATCAAAATCACTACCTCCTGAAGAGCCTCCAAGTCTGTAAGGAGATAATGCATTCTTTAACGTCTGCACACAAAATTAAATATCGTGAAACTCGTCACTTGACAAAGAGTAGTAGTTATAATATCTCAAATAACCTACTAGGAGCTGTAAGTTTGACAAATGCATTGCCAATTGAAAATAAAGGATGAAATTAAATGATTGGACTTGCACTGGAATAGATTTTCAAGGATTTCAGAGACTGTAACACTTTATTTTTACCTGTTCAAAACTTAGAAACTTAGCAATGCTCAAATTCATTGATGGGTGAAAACGTAGGCCTCCCCTGCATGGACCAAGGCTCTGGTTAAAATGCACTCGAAATCCACGGTTCACATGTGTCTCGCCCCTATCATCAACCCACGGTACCCGGAAGATAATTGTGCGCTCTGGTTCTAGCAACCGCTCCATGGTGTTAACATAACTACAAATTGACAGTATCACAATAAGCTTCATATTATCATGGAGAAAGTTTTACTTACGTAACAAAGTCTGACTTATATAGAAAGGTCATCTTGATGTACTTCTTTTATATTGAAAAGAAAGGAGGAGCATCTTAAATTAGGCCACTTACTTGGAATTCTTTGAAATTACTCTTTCTAATCCATGCACCACTTCTTGGATAGACTGTATGAACTCTGTTTCATGAGGATCTCTTCTCAGTGCAGCTTCCACAATTGATCCAGCCGTTTTAGACATAAGAGCTGTGCTACAGATTCCAGTAAAGCACAAAAGATCAACGCTAACTGCTATTAAACATATTGAAAATGATATAACCAAGGTTATATAGCTACTGCTTAATTTGGATTTTAACAAAGTGAAGTATAGTTATAGGTTTTTGTTTTGGGAAAGGGGGAAAAGCACTATTATGTTACAAAATCTTGGCGAAACATAAATGCAGAAGACGAAACAATAGTTATGGAATAAATACCATATCTCAAGCATTTTCAATAGCCAGAATATTCCAAATTAACACACATTGCATGCAAGCATAAATAAATGCAAATCTTTAGATATTCTAAAATGTGTGTTTTTTAATTCTTAGGAGGTATATGGAGCTTTCCCTGTAGCTCTTTCTTGTCAAGAAGAATACAAGTACAACTCCCACTCTTCTAAGTCCAGTAAAGTTTTATTTCTTTACAACTTCACAGGTTAACATTATATACAGAATATTGGTTCCATCAGTTTGTATTCACTTTCTAAGTCCAGTAAAGTTTCATTTTTTTTGACTAAGCTATACCAAAAGAGCATAAAACATGGAAAATTGAAGAATTCGATTAACATGCAATATTAGAAACAGAAATCCCCTGTCATGGACTCATGGGAGAGAGAGCAAGTAGAAAGATCAATTGTAGATATTAGACATATTCTAAAGTACAATACGACAAACAACAAAAAGATGTTTGTAATAATACAATAATATGGGAAAGAGAGTTTGCATAACTGACCTTTCACAAAAATTGGTTTATCAGCGACTATCTTCTCTTTTGAGGCTTGCTGCAGACGCAGAGCCTCTTTATGAAGCAAGCTATTGTTATGCTCCTCCAGAGCACTCATCTGCATATTCTTACTACCTTCATTTCCATAAGGATTTCTCCTATGTTTCCTGCCATACTCTCTACAAACAGAACAGAAAATCCTTGCTGTCCCATCCTTCATATCAACATATGCCCACTTATATGTATCAGCCCACTCCTCTCTCCATCTTTTGACAACTTTCTTCTTCCTTTTCCCTGTCTGTGACTTTGATGAGTCAGGATCATCACTAGGAAGTTGAGAACCCATAATGTGCTTGTTCTCAGAATGCTCCTTGGCAGAAGACTCATGTGGCTGAAGAGCAAGCAGAGAGCTATGCGCAAAAGATTCTTCATCTCCAGGGCCTATCTCCAAATCAATTTCTTCATTAAGTTCCCTGACAAGTTGATGCCTTTGGGCCTGCTGGATCAAGTTCATGTCATCCATTGTAGAATTCATCCCAACCCCACCAACCGGAAGAAACATTAAGCATGACAATTCAGTCGTTGGCATAAAACTCTTTCCTCTCTGGGAAACAAAAATAATAGTATTCAATCAACATGAACATAGGTTTTGAAACAAGACAATGCTACCACTTTCACCAATCAACTATATAAGATAGCAAGAAACCATGATGTTACACAAAATACCATGTCAAACAATCTTATCTTATGGAGATCCAAGGACCAAGAAACAACAACAAAAACAACAAAAATAAAAATTGAAAATAATAATAATAACAAAATAATGTGTGTGTGCCTGTGATTGTGTCCGTCTCTGTCTGTGTGTGACTTCCACTTTGTCATTTGTTTTTCTTGCATCTTAACCCAAGGGTGCCTAATCCAGAATAAAGTTAGAGCAATTTAAAATCCCAGTGTTCAGAACAATTTCAGAATATTTTTCTAAAACTTATCAGCATTAACAAGTAGGCAATCCTAACATTTTATCCAAGTAGTCAATACAACAGTTACATTTTACAAGGGCTTCCTAGTTCCTACTGTATGAGGTTAGAAAGTAATTATTGGACAAAGAAATTTAACTAACGTTTCGCTTGTTCTACTATTACAAGAGTACTAGTTAGTAATTAATGGGGGAGCAGAAGAATTAGCATGATCTTACAGAAAGAAGTTGCAGTGTGACTCCAACTCCCTTTTTTCCATATTTAAGTAATAAATTTTATCACATGGAATGTCTTGCTTTAATCTATACAGTATATATCAGCCATATGCAAGCATCCTTAAATTGCTGCTGAAATTTTTTAATACACAAGAGCTTCTCTAAATCGTTCTCAAAGGACAAACGATACTAGCAAGATGAATGAATGAAGCTTCGGGCAAGTTATTTGCGACGTGAAATTCAAGCAAGGCCACTAAAAGCAGAACGGATTGGGCAAGTTAGTTGTGGTGTGAAATTCAAGTGAGGCCACTAAAAGCAGAACGGATTGGGCAAGTTAGTTGTGGTGTGAAATTCAAGTGAGGCCACTAAAAGCAGAATGGATGACAATCCCTACAGACTACAGTATTCCTGATCAGTAAAGATCATGATACCACATCAAGAAAAGGTTCCATCGATATAATGATACTGATAATGCAACTGAAGCACCATCAAGTTGCTCTTTCGAAACATCCAAAATTTCCTAGTTCCATTACGTCGTGACAATCCGGAGGTTTCGGAAAGGATTGCTTGTTATTAACTTCACCGTAAGTCCCTAATTTAGGGAAGCAAGCAAAAATACAATTCAAGCTGCACAATGTGTCGATTTCCACAAAAAAAACATCCCACCAGGCATCCAAAAAAAAAACAACTTTCTGTATTTCATCATAGCGAAATAACTATGAAATCTCGAAAAGTTTCAATCGTTCAGTACCTGGAAACATAGCTAAGTAAACAGCAAAGCCTAATGCACCCCACAACAAGATTGGTCAAATTTTGAACATTCACTCGAGAAATGTCAGTCCGATTGTCCGAGGATACTTTGAATAACTATACCAATATTCCCCCTAAGCAAAACTGGTCTACAGACTACAAGACTACAGCCATGCCCTCATACTAGTGGTACTTTCATATTAATTACTGATCTCACCCATCACAAAATTCATCACCTACCCTTTTGAGCTCTACAAACACCCAAAATCAAGAAGTAAAAAGAGTTCCGATTTCAGCTCATTTAAGAAGTAACAGAGGTATAATAAACAATGAATAATAATTCTGATTGAAGCAGTGATGTTGTAGAAAAGAGCAGAAATTGGAGGGGTTGATGATTTACCTGGAAGAGAGAGACGGAGAAGGATTGAGAAGGGTCACGGCCGGGAAAGATGATTAAGAAGAAGACGAAGACGCAGGTGAAGAAAGCAAGCAGCCGGGAATGAATAATGATGATTCTGTTAAGTTTATTTGATTCATGATGGTGGTCTAAAATGAAGTAATAAAGTGAATGGATTCTTACATTACACCCCCTATTAAATTCTTTTATTACATCCTAACATAGAAAGTTAAATTATTACATATGGACCCTATTAGATATATACCTAATTACATCCAGGTCCACGACTTTGACCAAAAACGAATTAAAAGCTGGAAAAGACAATTTTGACCCTTGAAAATTATCAGATTTTGGGCGCCGCCAAA
>JAQRGC011616986.1:0-11524 GCA_028659135.1 Plantago lanceolata | reverse complement strand
TATGATTTGAGGGTAA
This sequence comes from Plantago lanceolata, assembly GCA_028659135.1. Taxonomy (NCBI): domain Eukaryota; kingdom Viridiplantae; phylum Streptophyta; class Magnoliopsida; order Lamiales; family Plantaginaceae; genus Plantago; species Plantago lanceolata. The sequence goes on along the minus strand of JAQRGC011616986.1, from coordinate 11,508 downwards.
ATTCCATACGGTACCTATGTCAATATGGGGATTTGGTGAATTATGTTTTTTATGTGTTAAGCTTCCAATAGGTGGGTGATAAATGGTTTGGGTAAACCTAATAACCAATTTACATCCAATTTGAAATTACAAAGTTTAAAATCAGTTATTACCTATTTGAACTTAAAATTTTGTAATTATTTATATTTTTGGATTCGGAAGTACAAAATTAAATCTTCACGTTAAAAAGTAAGAAAAATCCCAATTTAAGAAGAAAAAAAAAAGCATTAAATTAAACAGCTAAAAAAATTTGAAATTATGAACTTTTGCCAAAATAGCAAGATTTTGTCAGATTGTCATTTCGGCCGAAATCACCAACACGGTCCAGTATGACTATTAGCGATGCAGCAGTAATTAAGGAATCTTGCAAAATAATAAATCGGTCATACTGGACCTTATAGCATTGTCATTTTTTAAATCCTAAATGCAGTACCCATTTAGGAATCCGGAAGAAAGTACCGTTGACTTAAAATTGAAGATTAAGCTGCATGAAATACCTTCTATACTTCCTAAATGAATAAAACCCTAAAACTGAATCTCTTATTATATACTAGACTTGGAACACCACGCTTAGCGCAGTGCCCATCTAAATACGTATTGAAAAAATTATATGGGTCCAATTTAAAAAAATGAAAGTATTAGAACTCCAAGATCTTAATACAAAGTATTCGTTGAAACACAATAGTTAGAGTCGACTATTTAATGTATCCCCTTAAAATTAAATTGCCCACTCATGGTGCATACAAAATAATGACAACCATATGTCTTAATAAAACAATTTTTTAAGATGGTACAGAAGCAACTCCAAATACCGTACCTGTTAACCATACTTTGAATGCAGAAGACAGGAAGACAGAAAAGTAATGAGAAGACAAGTATCTTGAATGTGTATTGAAAATGAATTTCACTGTCCAACTTATACATCTCAACGGTTTTAATTAAAGTGTAAAGGTTATCATAGCTACATAACATTCATCAAAAGTTATACACTTTCAGAAAGCAACCAATGCTCAAAAGACACAATTAAATTGAAGCGACAGAATCTTTTATTGATTATAATTCTTCAAATCAAAATTTGAGGGGTAAAATGGGACGTTAACCTCAATTATGTTGATTTTGGACAGATATGTAATTATTGAAATGACAGCGACCTATTTGAGAAATGTCTGTTTATTAGAGCCTGGGGGTATCAAATGTAATAAACTACTCATTATTTTATATCCTAGCTCCAAGATATAATGTAGTGCCAAACCATAAACATATTCGAGACAATGTGAAAAACATATTAAATTATTTCACTACTGTATTTACTCTTCTAGGTTGCAACTTTATTGCTGTCTAGCCGCAGAGAGACGAAAAATTACAAAAAGAAAAAAAAAATATTAGCAATACAGATTCAGATGTATAATACCAGTATGTCTAGAACAAGTATGAACAATACGATACGTGCAATAAGTGTTCACGTTAACTCATAGAAATGATTTCAACATAGTAAGAATGGTCATTCTTAAAGAGTAATGTTATAACCTGTGTTCCAAATGCTTTCAAAAGATTCCCACGTTCTTTCTCCATTTGAGCACGTGCTCGTGCAAAATTGGATGCGGCTTTTGATAACGTACTACCACTAGTACATGTATTTTCAACACCATATTTCCTACTATCTTCAGACAGTTTCGTCCCTGGGTAAAGAATGCAACTATGGAAATCAATATTTAACACTAGAAGATAACTTATATAAAACTAATTCTTATCCTACAACATGTTACCTATCTCCACTTGTTTGGATCCTGTAACTATATAACCTTCAACACCACGAACAATGTCTCTTTGAAAATGCTGAATCATAGAAAGAAAATGAGAAAGTTACTCATATTCTATAAAAAAACAGAAAAACAACCAGAGTACCAGACCCACTAAATAAAATTCAGCAGCTGCTCATTGTTGAATAAATCAGAAGTAATCTTCTGTGCATGTGTGCAAGTATAGATAAGCTCGTCAGTACTATCCTTACTCCTTCACTTCACCAGCACACAGACACAGACAAGTTTAACAGTAACCAACGAAAAGTAACCTTGGCAGCGCGAGTAGATATATATAGCTTCTCAAGTTTCTGGTGCTGCTGGATCTCAGCATCATCAGTCACAACATCTGCACCTCCATATGCACCAAACTGCTTCAATACAGCCTACACCGAATAGAAAATATTAAATTTTTTAGAAGCTAACCGAGCCGAAATGCAGATGAACATAGTGAAACAGAAAAAATTATCACATACTAAACCAAAAAACATCAGGCTTAAACTAAACAAAACGAAACTAGCTAAAAAAATGTGAACAACTACAGCAAAATGAGCCAAACCCAGAAAATTCATCATTTCAGCTAGGTGATGCAAATTGTCCACCTCCTACTTAAACAGCATCAAACAAAACCTAACTTCATCAAAATTTAAGCAAATTAAGCACCGAAAAACTCGAAATCTAAACACAGTTCCAAGCAAAACCTAATTCCACCCACACTACACGCCGAAATCAAACTCGCAATCCAACACACAGACGAATTTCACAGCAATTGCAGATGTGAGTGTTTCAAACAGATCTCTAGAAACACACCGATCTATACGAGTTTTCCTAGAATTCAAAACCGAAAGAGACAAACACCTGCTGTTGCCTGGCGACCTGTTCTCTGAGTCTCGAAGCTTGCTTTCTAATGGCTTCCATCAACAAATCGATGAATAGCTACCTCTGGTTCTCGATTGATTGGAAGCAGCAGCTGTAGCTCAGGTTCTCCGGTGGGTGAAAAGCTACTTTTTAGGGGTTTTTCGAAGGGAAGAAGAGGCGTCGGAGTACTCCCTCATTCCACAGGAGATGCAGCCAAAATGAATTTTATTTGATCTGGTTTTGAATTAATGGCTTCTTTTCAATTTCTTTTCTAAGAAAGGACTTCAGCTAGCAATTTTATGGCTACCCGGGTACCCGACCCATGCCTGTACGCCCTGTACTTATGAATTTATGTTATTTTAAATTTTCGAACGGTACGAAAAAAGATCATTGTCGTTTGAAAATTCGAGGAGGTTAACTAAATAATGCATATTCTTTGAGATTAATTAGCGAGTAGAGGATAAGTTATTGCGTACAAAAGGTTGCGACTGGTGTTGTTATGTGAGCCGAGCTTGTCGAGTACTCGCTCAACTCGATAAGGTTAACAAGTCGAGCTTGTGTTAGTAATAGTGTCCCAGAGACAACCACACATTCAAGGAAATTTGTACTACATCACAATCAACGTAATATAATATGTTTGTTTATATTTACTTTCATATATATTACACTAGGCAACATCATGTCATATCTTTATCTGGTTGGTCTGTATCGATACATAAACATGTCCCCGGTGGATATATGTATAATCACATAGTTAGTGGGAACTATGTGTAACATCATATATCCCAAACTCTCCCTAGTCGAAGCTCATCTTGGATAGGGGTCTGAATGATGCACTCGAGACTAGCATGCGTCGGAGTTATACTCGTTGGAGTGAGTATAGTCGATCCCACGACCATGGAATGGATCGTTGGAGCGAGTCCTGAATTTTCCCATAACTGTGCATGGTTGTTCGTGGATGTAATCCGAATAATTGAAGAACCCACCGGATCTTCCATCGATGTACAAGTTGCACCGATGTGTCTATGGGAACTAGAGTTGTGGAAGTGATGTCAATCGTCCTTAGACTCTCAGGTCTTTGTCATCACATATGGTGAGTCTCGCTTCTTTGGCTGAAATCAACACTTGCACCATTTATAGGGTAGATACGGTCCAGCTGGGAACCTGACAATAAACGTAGGGTTGGTGGTATTTGGTTCCTGGAGAGAATTCATCTCTCGTGTATAGCATAAGAGAGTACTACTCAAGTCGTTCATAGTTGTGTTGGCAAAACCGCTGGCCAGCATATGATATATTTATGATTGTCAAGTCTGTAAAAGAATGGTTGTCTAAGACTTTTGCAATGAAGGACCTTGGTGAAGCTTGCTACATTCTTGGGATCAAAATCTGTAGAGATAGATCCAAGAAATTGTTGGGGCTTTTGATAGAATAGGTGCACTCTAAAACTAATAAGAATTAGTCCAAAACTATAGAGTGAGGTCCGGATCTAAAACTTCTACAGAGTACGTATGGTATTCCTAACAGAATTGCGGAGTTGAGTGTGGAGTTGAGACAACTCGGTCGATAACTCCGTAACATGTAAATATATAAATATAAAAACAAAGTATAATAATGCAATATTAAAGTAGGGGGCTAGGACACACGTATTAAACTTTTTCTAACTGTTTTTCTTGACAATTAGATGCTATAAAAGTAAAAACGACTAGATCAAAGTAGTAATGAGTACAGATAAACTAAACTCACTAATCTAGTAAACGACACACACAAGCTAGATAATCTAATCTATATGAGAACCAACTCACATATATTCTACTGGAATATATAAACGTGCTTGTGTAAAAGATTAAGAAACTAAAACAATAAACAACTAAAGCTATAATCTCTAAACCCATAATCTGTATGTCGTTGATCTGTATCTTCAAATCTGGAAATCCTGGCATATATATAGTGCTGGAAATCTTGGAAGTTGTCCAGAATACAACATTGAATCCTTGTAGGTTTTCTCTTGATTTAACTCTCTTTTCCTTTGTCAACTAGTCTTCAATATATGAGTTGGCATAACTTCATACTGGATATCGAATTCTAGTTATATAACTTCTCCAAATCCTTCTCGAAGTCGTCTTCCAAGTAGTCTTCTGATCAAGTAATAATCCCTTATGCTTGTAAGAATCCTTTTGTAGATAGACCTTTGTTAAGAAAAGGTAAAACAACTGTCCAACGGATAGAATGTAAATATTCAGAGAAATATTTGTTCTAACATTCTCCCCCTTTTTACCTTCTTCTTCACAAATACAAGATTAGCCAGATGGACTAAATTGTAATCTGCAAAAGAAACTTTTTTTTTTTTTTGGAGCAAGAATAATAATTTCCATTACCAAAAGTCACGAAAAGTACAAGCCGATTTTACAATCCAGGCAGCAAAACACGACAATTTAGTGCAGTACAGTTTTTAGCCAAGATGTTGTTGTGCTCGAATTTTTATCACTTGAATCACCTTATCAGTTGCATCCCCATCCATTTGTTGATGGGAAAAAATGGTTTGATTCCTATACACCCATGTAGCATACATGACCTCTGCTGCTGCCAGTTTCAAGAGTTTAGCACGCATACTCTTCCCTTTTCCTTGTCTAATGATCCAATCCAGTTCATCTTTCCAAGAGCTGGGGGCATGATTTATCTTCATCCACTTCAAAACAGCCATCCAAATTGCTCTTGTCTTTGGACAATTAAAGAACAAGTGCTCCATTGACTCTGCAGAGCCACAGAAACAACATTTTTCATCCACAGCAACTCCAAATCTCAATAGACGATCTTGAGTAGCTACTCTGCTTTGGCAGCCCATCCAGAAGGTGAACAACGCTCTGGGCCTTGCAGTGTTACCAAAAAATAGTCGTCTCCATGGAACCACTGCTTTATGTGCTCTCAGATCTCTGTAAATTTGCCATGTTTTGTAAATCCCAGTTCTCAAAGCATTCCTCCATCCCTCCGTATGCTCTACTTTCTCCCTGACTTTGCAAATAGCCTTCATAATCCAAGAGGAAGAGGTGGTTGTTTCATAACTGCTAAAATCACTGTCTTTCACATAATAACAGTGAACCCATTTCACCCAGAGCTTATCAGCTTTCTGGGATATATTCCATAACAGTTTCCCAAGCGTAGCCCAGTTCCATTCCACAAGAGAGACCATATTCAGTCCCCCTTCATTCTTCACATCACAAATGTGATCCCAAGCAATAGGGGCACGTCGACTAGGTTCATCCCTCATTGTCCAGAGAAACACCCTACATACACTCTCAATATGTTGCAGAACCCTTTTTGGAAGAGGGAATGCTTGCAGCCAAAAGTTGGCAATAGCAAACACCACACTTTTGATGAGTTGCAGTCTCCCCGCATGGCTAAGTAGTCTAGAGCTCCAATGTTTGACACGAGCCAGAATTCGATCAATTAATGGTTGGCAAGCAGCAATTGTTAATTTCTTACTACCAAGAGGTACACCAAGATACCGTACTGGCATCTCACCAGCTGCAAATCCAGTGAGCATCATTATTTTCCTCCTTACACCCTGCTCAACCCCGCCAAAATAAATTTTACACTTGGCATGACTGGCATGTAAACCTGTGGCGGCAGAAAAGGTATTGAATTTTTTCATTAGTAAGCCCACAGAAGTCTCATCCCCCCTGCAAAGCATCATCAGGTCATCAGTAAAACATAAGTTTGTGATCCCAAGTTTTTCACACTTTGGGTGAAAATTGAAGTCTGGCTGTCCCTTCAATTGCTGAAGCAACCGGTGAAGATACTCCATTACCAGTACAAAAAGAAGAGGGGACACCGGATCGCCCTATCTTAAGCCCCTTTTAGCTACAAGAATCTGAGAAGGCTGCCCATTAATAACATATCTATAAGACACCGTAGTGACACATATCATAATAGAGTTGATGAATTTCTCAGGGAATCCCAGTTCAGCCATGATACACTGCAGAGCACCCCAATTAACTGTATCATACGCTTTTTGGATGTCCATTTGGAGCATGCAGCGAGGAGAAACCCCTTTTCTGCCATAACCTCTTACCAATTCATGTGCCATAAAGATATTATCATGTATGACCTTGCCAGGAAGGAAAGCAGACTGTGATTCATCAACAACATTATTGATGACCTTCCCAAGCCTTGTTGTTAAGATTTTAGAGATAATCTTTAGGAGAGTAGAGCAACATGATATGGGGCGCATGTGTTTAATAATCTTAGCATTAGGAGACTTTGGGATTAATGTCACCAAGGTGCAATTCACAGCCTTATACATTGTCCCATTGTTGAAGAACTCATTCACAGCAGCAACTACATCACACCTTATGATAGACCATGTAGCCTTAAAGAATGCAGCATTAAAACCATCCATACCTAGAGCCTTCAAGTCACCTATTCCTTTCAGAGCTTGTAAAATTTCATCCTTTTCCACTGGCAGAATCAATTGCAGAGCATCATGTCGAGCCAGTTTTTTACCACTCCTGATTGCAGGTATGTCAATCCCCTACACTATCTGTTCTGCCTTTCCTACAAGCTCAGTATAAAAATTAAGAGTTTCCTTCTCTATGTCCTCAGGTGTTGTGAGTAATCTCCCATCCAGTGCAGTTAGTTTACTCATGCCCTTATGCTTGTTTTTTTCTCTAACTGAAGCATGGAAGTAGGTGTTGTTACCATCCCCCAAGGTGAGCCAATTGATCTTAGCCTTCTGCCTCAACACTTCTTCCTCTTTAGTGTGCAGATCAATCAGTTTCTCTGTATACAACTTAACATCTTTGACCAACTGATCATTGAACAAGTCTCTACTCAATTCTTGCTGTAGCTTTTCCAAAGTCTCTCTACTGTCAAGCACCTGCTGGGATATATTGTTATACTTCCTTGCAAGTGTTCTCATCATGGGCTGCAATCTCTTCAATTTCCCCCACAGACAGAACATAGGAGTTCCTTGGATCTGCACAGACCAGCTACTTCTCACAACATCCAGGAAGTCAGGATCCTTGATGATGCAGTTAAGGAATTTAAACAAGTGATGCTTGACTGGTGGCTTAATAAGAGGGGCCAGATGAAGGACACTATGATCTGAAATTCCGGCAGGGAGAACTTCCAGTTGTAGATTATCAAATTTCAGCATCCACTCTGGGTTGACAATGCCTCTATCAAGTCTGGAGTGAATTAACCCACCTCCTACTTCATGTTTATTGCTCCATGTGAAATGTGCTCCTATAGTGCTCAACTCAAAGAGTCCAGTCCTATGCATCATATATGCAAGATCACAATACTCACTCAGATGGACTGAGTTACCACCAACCCTATCATGAACATCCAATACATTATTAAAGTCTCCTATAAGGAGCCATGGACCAGTGATGCCCCTAGCTAGTCTCTCAATATCCTGCCACAAGATCCTTCTCTGGGCTAGCTGGTTATGAGCATAAATTGCAGTTAACCATTACATAAAATCCCCTCTGAGATCATACACACCCAAATGCAACAATTGTGAAGTATTCTCCAAATCTTTCACCTCAACTTTGCTATCATTCAGAGGCACCATATCCTACCATTTTCATGACTAGCATAATTGTCATGATACTTCCAAACAGAACCTAGTCTATCTCTTATTCTTCTAGCTTTAGGTTCCTTAACCCTTGTTTCTACCAATACAGCTATAGCACATTGTTTTTTAGAGAGATAGGAGCCAACCTCTCTGTGCCTAGCTTGTTTATTAATGCCCCTAACATTCCATGATATTAACATTGAAATGCAGTTTCCTCCACTGGCAGACAATCTCCAATCCCCAGAGGAGTGAACCCATTAGTAGAAATCACATCAATACTTCCTACCATCACATTCTCCTGCACTTTGTCCTTACCATTTCTCTTATGCCTTGTAACTTCAGACCAGGTCCCCTCAGCATCATGCTGCACACTGCACTGATTCTCACTGGTTGTGGCACTTTGTTGCACTGGTATAGCCATAGTAGTCTCAACTGCCTCCTTACTATGAGCCACAGAGCTTGCAATAGGAGCAGGAAAACTTGTGGATGGAGGGTGCACATTAGCAGAATTCTTGGCAACATATTGAGGCTTTCCCTTGCCCCCTCTTCTTCCAGGCTTAGCCTTCTTAAGGGCACAATTGTGACCAATCTTCATACAAGAAGCACAGTACAGAGGAGTACATTCATACTTTACCGGCTGCACAATCTTTTTCCCAAAGTGGTCCTTAATTGTGATAGAGTCCTTCAAAGGCCTTGAGACATCCACTTCAACCAACACCCTCGCATATGAGACTCTTAGATTCTTTGAGGTACACTCATATGTCATCAAAGGTTTCCCCAAAGTACTAACAGTCTTCCCTAGACTCTTCTCTCCCCAAAGGTGTAATGGCAATTGTGGTAAGGTGACCCAGAGAGGAACCACCTTCAGATCCTCAGATAGATCAAATCCAGGCTCCCACTGTTTCAAAAACATTGGCTTACTGTAAATAGAGTACGGCCCTCTCCTGAGAACTTCTTCCTTATCAGCTTGAGACTGAAACTTAAGGATGAAATAACCCTGATCATTGTAAAAGAGCTCAGGCATGGCAACTGAGTTCCACACCTTCTCGATGAACAGTTTGACAACATTCAGAGTAAGATCATTATCAAGCACATACATGATTAAGGCGTTGCCCCAAAAATCAAGTTCAGTCTCAACATCCGATATATCAATTTCAACCTCAATTTCACCATTGTTAATCACTGGAGCATAGAATTGAACATTTGTACCATTATTAGGTTGTCTATTGCCGGCAATTGCATCTACCCAGGGTTTGGCCACCGGAATCTGCTTCGACGGCACCTGTAACTGCTCCCCAGATCGACTCACAACCTGTTCCTCTTCCATCGTGCTCACAGCAGCAGCAATAGACACGAATTGCGGAATCTCATCAACTCGAATCATATTATCCAGAGGAGGTGACCTGCTTGTCACCGGCGATTCTCCCGTCGCGATGGACCAACCAATTCAATCCCTATCGAACTCAGAATCTCACTCTGTCTCGCATTTGTGCTCCGTGTTGCCATCGGACGAGTCACCACCACCGGCTGCTCCGCCACCTTCTTCCTCGGCCGGTCGACGCGCCGTGTATTCATGCCTTTTCCGATTTCACACCTTGACTGCGTAATTTTCGCCCACAGTCAGAGAGCTATAATCTGCAAAAGAAACTTTAACTTCGATAGAAACCTTCTTCATTCAAAAAGCTCTTCCAACAATGTATCAAAACATCTCCCCCTAAATTGCAAATTGCAGAACCATCTCCCCCTAAACTGCAGAACCATCTCGCCTAATCTTCAACATCTCCCCCTATTTGTGAAGACATCCCCCCCCTTCAGAAAGAAGATTTAGCAGTAACAGTAGTAGAGTTGCGGGTGGAGTTGGAGCAACTTCGTCAGCAACTTCAACATGAACAAGAGATTCCCTATTTTTCAGCAGCAGTATCCTCAGATGGAGAATTCCTATCATCACCAGCAGCAATATCCTTAGATGGAGGATTCCTTGAATCACCAACGACATCCATAAAACATCGGGCTTCGAAAATCTTCAAGTGGCCAGGTTGAAAATCACCAAAGTTTAACAAACATTCTCAATAGAAGCAGTTTCCTCAAGTGGGTTGAGATTAATGGATGTGGGTGAGGGAAACAGTAGGAATGGCTGAATATATAGTGAAGCTAGCTAAAGGGTGTAACGGTTAGAAAAGTGGTAAGGATGGTAAAGTAAAAAGATTTATAGGAAAAGTGAGTTTTCAAGAAACAAAGAGAACTTTAGCGTCAAGTTGTGATATAGGTGATAGGGGTGTTTATGTAACATCACAATGGTTGGGGCTTGTTTGGTGTTATGGTTGGAGTTATCAAAACACTGTAAAGAGAATTGTCTCAATCCGTATGCTCAGTTCCTGTTGACAAAGTTAGTACACAAGGTATATAGCAACANAGAAAAGAATTCAATTTATGCCTAAATTTTCAAATTCTGAGCAAGATAAGGATACAGAAATTCCGAAAACAAACCAGTGAAGGATTTGACTTTAGACTGAAAATAATTCAACTACATAATCCAACAAAAACCAAAGCCAAAAAAAAATCCCAACCCAAGGTATGCACACTCCCCCTTAGTGGGTACTAAAATCACATATTTCACATAGTTACTAATCTACTGACTCAATAAACCATGAAAAATTAAAAAAATAAAAGAAAGGACTTTGAATCTGATATATGCATCGATGTTGCAGACAGTGTTACCTCAACCACACACTCAACATCATACTTGACATCTTTCAAAAAGCTACACTTGTAATTTTTCACCTGAATAAAAAATTTTCGCAAACGTTTGACAGATCTTTACCAGGTCTTGTTTAAATCCCAAAAAGGCTGGGGAGAGGAAAGGTTCACTGCCCATGGTCCTAAAACTTCATCTTGCAATTAGGTACTTAGTTATCTTCATAGGCAATGGGGGACCCAAGGCTCATCCTGATAAATTGTAACAATTTTTCTACGGATAATCACGAGCATGTATATTTATGCAACCTGTAGCATCATTGTGCTCTTTCTCCCGTGGCAAAATATTAGTGTTTAAAACACATATGGTAGGGACCTATTTCCCTAAGATGTACAAGACAATGTATTTTCATGCTAAAACCATGCAGAATTCAAGGCATGCATTAAGTTGCTCAAACTTAACAGGAGAGAATTGACAAAAAGTAAAGTGAGCAAAACAAATTCAGGTGTCAACAAGGACCAAATTGTAACAGATTTTTTCTG
>JAQRGC011616963.1:0-10269 GCA_028659135.1 Plantago lanceolata | reverse complement strand
TATTGTGAGTTCGTATTGATATTTTTTTTATAATATTTTTAATAGTTGATCCCTCTCTTGAGGAGTCAAATTATTATATACTATAAGACATTAGACATTCAGTTGGGACTGGGGAGGAATAAATTAGGGAATTTGGTACAATTGCAGTAATTTGAGAGGTTCTTGTGCAATTTATCCTTCTTTCATCTGAGCCTACTACACACAGCACAACTTGTCTGTCTCTATCGAATTTGTAGCAACAATTGTTTCTCTGGTCGGTCTTGTTTTTCACTATATGGTCAATTGAGTCGCTTATGGCGTCAACCACCTCTCAAGATTCTGACCCTCCTCCTGCCAAAAGGTAACCTTGATTATAGATTGATTGGTTAGTTTACATTCTTGCTGAATCTTGTTTAATTGCTGTAAAGATTTGGAATTGATTTGTTACTAGTTCTTGATTTATGTTATGGAATATTGAGAATCTTGATTTCAGTGTGAGTTATGGATCCAAGTTTTCTCATTTTTTGTAACTTTGGAGTTCCTCTTATCAGAGCCATTGTTAAGTTTTAAGTAGCAATTGCAGCCCAATAAGTCCAGATTAGTTTAGCCTTTGATGGAGATACTGTTTATGTTGTAAGCTGAATCCTAATATGGTTTTCTACTGTCAAGTGTAGGGTCTTTGCTTCCCATTGACTTTTTTCTGGTGAAGTTATTCTCAATTTTAGATCATGTAGTAGGAACTGTGCTGATACTGTTATAGTGTTATGATATTGATAGGTGATATTTGTACAAGAAACCTGTTCTTACTGAATTTACAGTAACCTTACACCATCGCCCGCCCAAGTGTCATTCGTGGTTTTTCGTAATATTTAGAAAAGGACTGGTTTTTTACAAGTCTTACCCATCACAGATAGTTTCCTAGAGTCAAGTCCTTTTCTTTCCATTGACTTCAATAGTGATAATTGAAGTTTGAATCAGAGAGCTATATCTTGTTAGAAGAATGTTATGTTTGCATTGCACATTTCATCATATCGTTGCAGCTAATGTTGTGAATAATGAAGCGAAACATATGTACCGTGTGGGTAGAACTTTTACATTTTACTTCATTTCAGATTATTAGGTAGAGTTGCATTGGTCACAGGAGGTGCTAGTGGAATCGGGGAGAGCATTGCGCGTCTCTTTCTTAAACACGGTGCGAAAGTCTGCATAGCCGACATTCAAGACGATCTTGGCCATCATCTCAGCCAGAGCCTTGGCCTAGATTCTACCTACTGTCACTGCAATGTAACGATAGAAGACGATGTCAAACAAGCAGTTGACCACACTGTTGAGAAATTCGGCACCCTTGACATAATGGTGAACAATGCTGGCCTATCGGGTCCACCAATCCCTGATATTCGCGACTTTGATATCTCGGTATTCGAGAACATATTTGACATAAATGTCAAAGGAGTTTTCCTCGGGATGAAGCATGCAGCTCGGATAATGATTCCGGCTAAGAAGGGCTCGATAGTCTCTCTTTGTAGTGTTGCGAGTGCTATTGGTGGGTTGGGCCCACACGCATACACAGGCTCCAAGCACGCTGTTTTGGGCCTTACCAAGAGTGTGTCTGCAGAACTAGGAAAACACGGGATACGGGTAAACTGTGTTTCACCATATGCCGTTGCCACTGGGTTGGCATTGGCTCACTTGCCTGAGGATGAGAGGACTGAAGATGCTTTTGTTGGTTTCCGCAGCTTTGTGGGGAATAATGCGAATTTGAAAGGTGTGGAGTTGACTGTTGATGATGTTGCTAATGCTGTGTTGTTTTTGGCCAGTGATGAGGCCAAGTACATTAGTGGCAATAACTTGATGGTTGATGGCGGTTTCACATCTTCAAACCATTGCCTGAGAGTATTCCGATGAATATCTCTGCCAATCCATATGAAGGTTTATGAGTAAGACAATGGAAAGTTCTTATCCACATACGTTGTCACTCAACCTTGTTCAATAATACTTTAGTATATGAATTATGATGTGTCTGTATGGCCTATTCGTCGGTTATGGAGTTCTTGAACATCATATATATATATAGTCGTTCTGGTTTATGTAAGAACATCATGTTTCAGGCCTAGTCTAGGTTATATACAAGACTCTGGTAACTGTCATCTCTTTCTGTCAAATTCATGTAACATTGTTATATTCTACATTTGATTGATGAATTCAAGAATTTAGTTCCATTTTCTGCTGTTCACATTTTACTGTAATTTAGTCACCTGTATTAAGGAGCTTGAGGCTTGTACATGTACTGCATGATCATACTTGTATCACAATTATCAAAGTTTATTATTAATTAATTGTATAATTAAGATTTTAAATGTTAATTAGAAATGTTTAGGGCCTTGATGAGCCTAATCACAGCACATTGTCTTTGTACCAATCTGATAACTGCATACACTAAGCTGAACATATACCTCCCCCAGTCACATTCTAAACATTAAAAAATTGTCTATAATTAACGACGACTTACAAGTTACAAGGGTCACCAAAGTCAAAGTCAAGCATACTTTAAAAACTCAAAAATGACAAAATCTTCATCTCTTATTTTGTTTTAAGGAAATCTGGAAAAAAAAAAAATATAATGTCAACTCTTCTGTTATCTCTTTTGCTGTCTATTCTTGTTCAATTCTGTTTATCCAGCTTAAAATGGCTACTTTGTCAAATGTCTAACATGGCTTATGAATCTTTTATGACCACTAGCAGTATTATTAACTTGTAATTAACATATATTAAGGAATATTTTTGACAGCTTCATCCACTGCATGACATGAGTACATGCTCTATCTTTATAAACTTGTAGAAGCTCTTCTGAATTTTGAAGTAAAACCATCAGGCATCAGACATGGCTAACTATCTAACATCTCTTCTCCTTGCACTTAATCTTCTGGTCTTAAGTGCTTATGGTACTCTCTCTTTACATTGTTATCTGTTAACACTTCTGTCTGCCCCTGTACTTGATATTCGTTTTGATCGTAAATCTTTGTAGTACTTGTATATGGTTGTATTCGTTTGACATTCGCCTTGATCAGGGAGGGGATTGGAGGAGACGAATACAAAGCCTGCGAAAGTGAACATAGTCTCCCGTGCAACTGCCTACACCGGAAAAACAAATTATAGCGATGGTAGGTGAAAGAATTTCATCTTATATCTATATTTGTCCGAATGATGAATTGCAAGTATTAATGTGAATATATTGATCATATGTACTGTACGTGCATGCAGTGTTAGGCTTACGAGAAATAACTGATACGTTTCCAATTTTGGCCGAGGACAATCCGGATCCATGCCTTCCACCCCAGTGGAGTTGGATTGAATGCAATTCGGATGACCAACCACGGATTATCGCATTGTAAGACCTACACCAGTATGGTTGGTTTTGGATTAATCTGATACCGGATCAGTTAAAATTCAATGCAATTCGTTATCCAAAAAACTGCAGTATAACCCTGTTGATATATATATGTAACCCCTCCCCCTTCACCCGTTTTCATTCGTTAACATATTTTCAACCAAAAAACAAAGATAATAAAAGTGACATGATGTAAGATGAGAGTCCAAACGAATGAAGTACTACGTACTTCGTACATGTTATTTGAATAAAGCATGAACCAATGTATGTTCTTCACTGCGCAGGGATCTTTACAACAAAGGACTCTCTTCGTACATAGTTCCTGATTTCAGCAGCATGGATGCTCTTCAGAGAATGTATGTTTTAGGAACTGCAGTAATTTATATGCTTATTATCTGTTTAAATTTCTCCAGTTCTTATAAATATCTAACAAGACTACCTACACTTTTGACTTGTTAATCACAGAGATCTACACAGAAACAGTTTCTATGGAGAAATCCCTGCATTCCTTGGCACATTGCCAGATCTTCAAGAACTGTAAGTAACCTAATGCCTCAATTAGTGATCATGTGATTATCAATCGGAACATATACTCAAACATCAGGATCAATACGTGAAAAATGAGTGATTTTGTCTGTTTTGCTAATAGGAACTTGGCTTATAATCTATTTAGCGGATATCTTCCTGATTCAATAGCATGCAACAAGAAGTTGAAGCTACGGTACACTTCTTAACGAACATATGATCATTTAAGTACTTCAACAGTTCAACATGTTAGTAGATGATGATATCCTGAAGCTTTATTGTCTGTGAATCAGTTTGGATGGAAATTACCTCTTATTGGACTCAACAAAGTGTCCGGTATCAACGCCATCAAGTACTGATAGTACTGTACCATCAACATCAAGTGGGTTTGTCAATGGCGATACTACTACCACTACCGTGGTTTATACACCTAGGAAGAAGAGTAAAACGCCTGCCATAGTAGGGGGCTCGATTTCGGCCTTCTCACTTATCTCCATCGCGGTTGGGATTTTCGCCATATTTCGCCACAAAGCTAAGGCACAAGAGGCCATTGCTGCTGCAAGTAATATATTCTTGCTCCTTAAAAAAATAGATAAACTGCACTTCTTGTTGTCTATTGGGACAATTTGAACCGAATGGAACAGAACCGAACTTGTCAGTTGGACCATGTTAAATCAATGTCTTGAAAATTGATCAACCTGGTTCAACTAGCAGTTTAAACTAATTTCAATTTCGCTTTGGACATCCTTAACTGTTGAAGAGTAATTTTTATTAACATGATTTTTATTGAATTTCAGGTGCGCAGAAGGCCGGTATGCCCACGGACGAAGTTCCTATCACACATCCTACACCTACAAACATGAGCCCACAATGTTGATTATTTTCTACTCTCTCTGTAATTCATTATTTTCTATTTTGATATTTTCACTTGGTATTTTGTAAGAGCAATGCATATTGTAAAAGTAAGAGTAATTTAAATTTTATTCTAAGATGATGCTATACTAATTAATCTATCTGAAGTAGATTATACTGTAATCATATGTGGGTGAATTTAATAAAAAACTATATATGGTCGATAAAAAAAACATTTAAATCGTGGCGGCTTGGGTTATAAAATGCGCTTGCAAGTGGTTAAGAATATTCGAAACAAATTAAATATTAGTATAATTTAACATCAAAATTTAAAAGTTTATAAAAATCAAATTCGATTAACAAACAAACTAGAAATAACGAAGTTTTAAATGTAACCAATTGAAAAACATTATACTATATATTTACGGTTTGGGCGGGTAGGTGATGACGGTGGTTTGTAACCGCCAACCCGCCGCGAGGTAAGCATTATTTAAACTGCGGATAGATACAAACTAAACCGACGAGTACGGTTTAAAAGCGTACGGTTAGCGCCGGGTTGGACGAGTGGCTTTTATGGTCACCCCCTACCTTACGATTTAATTTTTGAGAAATGAAAATTGAAAAAGGCATTTTGATTTTTATCCCAAGGACCAGAGAAGAGCTCATCATCTCCCACTGCCATCAATGGCTGCTTCTCAATCTCCCTTCTTCTCTTCTCCAATTCCCATCATCAACAACAACAAAACCCACCCCTTCTCTCCACAACCCACCAATCACCATTTCCTAACTTTCAAGAACTCAAAAACCCCATGTTCCAAAACAGAGCCTTCACTGAATCCCCAAGAACCACCAGAAAATGGTACTAGTAAACAACAAGACCCAATCAAACTTGCATTTGCCAAAGAATCATTCATAGAGCGAATCGAAGGTCCAAAGCCTGATGATAACCAACCTAAGAATCCCAGTGGCGAAAAAGAGATTCCATTGGCTCTTAGACTTGCCATGGAGAAAGCAAAGGAGTATAAAAAGAACAAAGGTGTTGTTGTGTCAAGTGAAACCACCACTAGCAGTTCAAAGGTTGAGAAAAAGGAAGTTCCTTTGGCTGTGGATACAAGTGACAAAGCTGGTTTAGGTATTGCTTTGGCTTATCTTAATTTCTCTTAGATTAGCCTAAATGATGTGGTTTCAGATATTCTTGATTGAAGCTATTAACTAGGACTATTTGTTCTTAGATAATGATTTCCAGTTCTCTAGTATTTATTGGGATTGAAAATTGTGTTTGATAGGCCACATTGGACTGGGTGGATTGTGGTGAAATTTACTTTTGTGGGTATACATTTCCTATGGTGTTCTTTGTGAAGCTTATATAAGCGGTTTAATGCCTTTCGTTGTCGTATGATGGTTTTGTATCGATGTCTGATGTATAATAAGCATAACAAGACCATAGATAGCCTAAGGTGCTTATGTGCATAGAGACGCACTTGGCTGAGAAATATCTTCAAATAAATGTGAGTTTAACCTGAAGATTTTTTAAGAAGTTGATAAAAAAGAAATGAAGATTTAAATTCTGATGAGGTTGAGGAAAAGAAGGTGCTTTTGGCTGTTAAACTTGCATTGGAGAAAGCAAGGGAGTACAAAGATGTTATAGGGCTCTTATCTTACCATTTTCTTTTATGAAAGTGAACCTGTTGTATACATTGGAGCTTAAAGATATTTTCTGCAATGATTTATAGGAGGGAATGGGACAAGTGTTGAAGAAAAGAAACCTGTTAAGAAAGATGGCAAGAAGGAGGAAAGGCCTCTTTCCAGTATTGATTTTGTGGGGTTGAACTTCTCGGATAAGAAAAGCAAAAGAAGTGTGCCTGCGGGTTTGGTTCCTATTTATGACCCTTATCCGGAAGATGATTTTCCTGAAGTTGAGATACTTGTTGGAGATGCAAGCAAATTTGGCAATGTAGCACCATCTTCAAATCCAGTCTCACCTACGGATGATGATACGGAACTCTATAAGCCAAAGGTTACAACATGGGGAGTTTTTCCTAGACCGAATGACATTTCAAAAGCAGTAAGATGTATTGCAACTGTTTCTAGGAATACTTTTTTTACTTTTCCCTGCGAAGTATATGTTTCTTTTGTCACGAACTTAGAGCCATTTCAAATACCTGTTTAATTACTTTTACAGCAGCAAGACGTATTTATTTTGTCAGTTTTATTGGTGTATAGTATGGTGGTGGGAGAACTCTTCAACCTGGGGAGGCACTTGAGACCCCAGAAGAAAGAGCTGCTAAACAAGAAAAGACAAAGAAGATGGTAGCTGCTTACAAGAGCAAAATTGCACGACTCAATGTTGACCCAAAGCTAAAATCTGAGTGTGAGAAGGTATCGTTAATGGATCCCTTTTTGTTATAAAAGTTTGTGCATGTGCCCTGTTTTACGTTCATGTTCATGCACAATAGATTGTTGTCAAGACATTACATTTAATGGGATGGAGTTCCTTAAAAAGTGCAGTATTAGAGTATTTGCTGAAACTATGGGTACATTTTGAGTTGAGCATAAATTAAGCTTTCTTATTTGTTTCACAAATTTATTGACCTTCATGTGGATTCTGACTTCGAAGCAANAAAAAAAAAAAAAAAAAACGTTTCACATTGTCAGAAAGAATTATGATACTGTATTGCCTGAAAGGACGACATTAGTGGCTCATGCAATATCAGATGTAAAATGGTATGAGCGTTTCAGTTTCCTGTGAGTAGTAAGATACAATAGGATCTAACGTCTGTCCCGTAACTATGCCTTGGATGTTTGATTTTGCCGGAAATGATTATCGTATGGCATCAAGTGATGCAATCTAATTTAAAGGTTTTATAGCTAACTACGAGTATCCCACGGGGAACTTCTCCAAAACATTGTGTTTTGGTACATATAACTTTTTGGCCCTGGAGTCTACACTATTGCGAAGATTAGCATCACACCGCAAAAGTGTCTGCATGTCTTGATATATAACTGAATTCCACAAGCATCTTGCAGCTTTGCTATATGAGTTTTACTTTTATGATGATCAAAAGTTTCTTCTTAATTATAGTGCTGCTATCATAATTAGGCCTTGACGTATGGTGATAGCCTGATGGATCGAGGTTATTTGAAGCAAGCCTTACCCTTTTATGAAGAGGTCATGGAAAAATTGGTATTCGAGGTACTGTGTTTAACAACTTTATGAAATGTTCAAATTGACTCATTTAAGCTTACCATGTAGTAACATTTTAATAGTGAAAAACCTTCCCTCTTATTCTAATCCTTCAATATTACAAAATTCTGGCAGAGTGAGCTTTATGGTCTAGCAGCTCTGCAGTGGTCTATATGCCTCGATTCACTCAGCAGGTACAGTTTATTGGTATGAACTTTGTCTATCAGTTCTTTGATCATTTGTTTGTAATTTGTATCCATCTCTGCCCCTGATTGATCTAGAGACATGATACTCTTAAATGATTTTTAAGTATGTGATATGCATGACAGATCCAGCGAAGCACGTGTGATGTATGAGAAGCTCAAGTCTCACCCCAGTGCTAAAGTGAGCAAGAGGGCAAGACAATTTTACTCTAGTTTCGAGGTAATCTATAATATAGTTACTTATGCGCGGAACAAGTTAAACAAGTCTAAGTACCATAAACTGGATCGACATGTATGCAGGGCATGACCATGTTACGAAATCTAACTCATGGCATCTGAGCTGCATCAAATACAAGCTACTTTCAAATGAGTTTGAACATTTCCAGTGTATGAAAGTGCAAGTGGGACTTAACAGATATCCGTTTTTCATTCTACAGGCAATGGAGTTCTTGAAAGTTACAACAAGCTCCCCTCGGGATCCTTTCACCGGATATCAGACCTATTTTGACGCCTTTGTGGGAGAGAAGACAAATATTTCGCTGCAAGACGATGAAGCGGATGAAGCTACATTGAGCCAAACCCTTCCATATGTCTTCTTCCTGACATCTCCCATCTTGATGGTTCTACTAATTGCTTATTTCAGGTCCAAATGAAAGAAGGGTTATCTTCTTCTTCATCTCTGTAAGTGCATGTAAATTGATCCAAAATATTCTATCAGACACTTTTACATACTCTGTAAGTATCATCACTGAGTTGACCATACCAAAAGATGTAAATATAGCAGATTAAATATCTTCTGGTTTTGAAGAATTCTGAAGTTTTGATGTGAATAAATTGTAAATGAACTAGGTGAGTATCAAATATAATATAATTTTACTATTATTAATATTCAAGGCATTAAAAATTAATGACTAGTACACTATAACAATATTGAATCATCATTTGACTAGTTTTAACTAGGTACCCCAGCTTGATCTATTGAATCAAACTGATGATCAATGGTGTGCTTGTCATTACAACAACATTTTTGGTATATACAGCCACAAGCAGAAGGATGACCAAAAAATCTACAAACACCTATGCAATCCGAGTCCCTTGAACAGAATACTATCGGTTGCTGCAAAGAATGTTTGCTTCCTGCAGCTAATTCGTCTTTGTTGCTGTATGCTCCTTGAATTTCTACACGTACTCGTAAAAAACATTTTTAATTAGTTACGAGAATTTGGAGTAGACAAATAAAAAAATAAAAAAAGTAGAAAGCGTATAATAATACATACCGATAATGCCTAAAACAAGAATCACCATGAACACTGTTATGAACGAGACTTGTGCCATCACTGCTTTGCTTTGATCAAGTTCGAATTCTTGTCTAGTTCTTTGTGGTTGTGTGACAATAGCTAAACATATGTATATATAGTCATATAGTGGTAGTCTGACAGAGCAAGTTATAATGATGGTCATATTTTTGGAATTAAAGTTGAACGTTTTTTTCTTTCTTGATGACTGAAATAGTGCATGTGAGTTAATAGGTGGAGATTCATTTGTTCATGTTCAAGTAGTGTGTTTGCCCCAACCGTTACAACTTACAATATTTTTTTTTTTTTGAAATGGCTAAAGAGCTTATTAATAATGAAAGTATGAGTACAAGACGTACTCGAAATTACAACAACAAAAGACACCAACATACTCGAAACATCTCTACTCGAATCTAATATACTAGAGCCTCAAGGCAACTTACAATATGGTGTATTGTTGTTAATGAATTATCAAGTCAAACAAGCTGCGAGCAGTTTCAGAATTTGTTTTTAAACGACAAATTAACTATCCTACTTTTACTCCTGCATTACGTATTATAAATACACATATATATCAATCTTATATCTCCAAAACAACATAAACTCACCTTATCTCTCCATTGAGAATTGAACCCCTGACCTCTTACCCGGGCTACTCCAGCACCCTTACCCTGGGCAGTTTCAGAATTTGTGTGCATGACCATTATGAATAAATTGAACATGAAGTCCGATAAAAAAAAAGGATTTTGGACCCCCGGGTAGATAAACATAGACTGAAGTAGTTTTTTTTCTTTTCTTTCTTTCTTTTTTTTTTTTTTTTAGAAAATTATTACATAGATCTAT
>JAQRGC011616474.1:0-11119 GCA_028659135.1 Plantago lanceolata | reverse complement strand
CAAACGTCCTCATGAGAATATATTGTCTATAAGACCGATTAGGAATCTTATGGAACTCTGATGTTGGAGTGTCAACGCTATTCTTAATGAGGTCATATGGGTCACACAATACAGTTGTTGTAAGTCCAGTGAGATATTAATTAATTACTGATTGGATCAATATTAATTAATAATATGGAGAAGTTAATTTGAAATTGGATTTTAAATTAATATAATATGTAGAGAGAAAATCAAGAAAAACAATCAAATTGGATTTGGACGGAGGACCGGGGCCGGGCCATTTGGCCCGGCCATAGCCGAGCCCAAGAGACCGGCCCATAGGGGCCGGCTGCTAGGGGGCGGCGGCTGGGGAGGGATTTTCCCTCCGATCCCCATCTTCTTTCCTCTAGGGTTTTGTTTTTCATGGGGCCTAAGTCAAATTCCTAATTAGACTCCTAAATTGTTTAGAGTTTTATATGAAAATTTGGTTAGGGGATTTGGCTATAAATACAAATCATTGTATTTTAGTTTATTATGCAATATTCTCCATAAAATACCTCTAGCATATTTTCTCCATATGCAGATTCTGAATAAAGCCTTCCTAACGACTTTGACTTGAGACGATCCGTGGATACCAATGTTTGAAGTCGTGAATGAATCATACTGACGAAGAGTTTGACGTATTCGACTTTGAAGATTACTCGGACGATCTTGCTGCCCTTACAGACGAGCAAATCGCGGAGCTTTACTTCATCAGCGAACAGAACGAACTACCGATTGATCCGATTCAGTAAGTGCATCAACCCGTGTCATATAATCATGAGCAAGATTAAAGTATGTTAAGAAAATTTTCAAACTTCCGCTGCGCAATCTTCGTGCTATTTTCTTACATATTTACTAACACTTCTCGTGCTAAGTTCATACACTGGATGGCAATAATAAGGAACTACCTGCTAATAAAGATAAATTGGATCATTTTTTCATTGTAGTTGATCATATGTGTGTGTTTTGTGGTAGCTCAGCTAAGAGTGCAGAGCACCTCTTTTTCCTTTGTCCTGAAATACAACCTTTATGGAGTGCTATCTTGTGTTGTCTAGGTAAGGGACATTATGTGTATGCATGGGATAGAGAGAGGAGTCTGATTTGTGCTACAGTGAAGGGTAAAAAACAGGTCACAGGGGCATGAAGATGATTGTGGCTGAGTTTGTCTATGCTCTATGGATTGAAAGGAATTTTCGTATTTTCCCTCAGGTGTAACAACCGATTACTTGCTTGGTTAGGAGATTCATTTCTAATGTCATTTGTAGAGGGCTTAAGCAACCAAGCTTGTCCAGATTTTGCTTTCATTTGAAAGTAGTTCCTCTAGGCGTTTAGCTAGTTTTTGTTGTGTTGTGTTGTTTTGTATTGAGACGATTGTTCTTATTGGCCTACTTGGAATAAAAGTACCTTAAAAAAAAGTTGTTCATTGTTGCATTTTTGTGATTTGAAATTAAATTTAAGTAATAAAAGAAAACATTGTTAGAATATAATGCAATAACATGTGTAGTGCGTTACACGAATCCTAGCTAGTTGCATATAGATTAGTTCGAAATTTTGGTGTTGTTGTCACGTAATAAAACATATTGTGTTTCAAATCATTAGAAAAAGAAAATAGATAACCAAAGTAAAGTTGAGTTCAAATGATGATGTTCCCAAAGATTATTTTAAAAAAAAAACGACGATAAAGAAAAGTCACGCATAGAGAAGTGAGGTTATTTTCTACTTCTTCTAGCACCTAATATTTTTTTGTCCACTCATTTTCACGTCATCATCTGAAAACATTTTGTCTTTGTATATAAATAAATGTGTTAGACAAAATAAAAAAATTAAATGAAATTAAAAAAAAGACATTTGTGGTTCGATTATGGCATAATCGTATACAATTGAACCAGCTTTATTGGCAGTTTATATATATATAAACGATATAAGACCATAGAAGTTTATGATTTTATTTAAGTTGGCACCGGTGTTCGCTTCACGGCTTATGACTTACGAACTAATTACAAGATAAGCCCGCAAGATAAACCAAAAATTAAGATTTTGATTTTATTTCTGCGTAACTATTTCCACCAACCGTTAATTTTCCATCCAAACAATGAAGGTCTTTAAGTTAATAATTTGATTTGAATAAATTAACATTTACAAACTTATTTTATCATTTAGTTGTAATTTCATATTTGATGTCGTTGTGACGACGGATGAAAAGTTTTTACTAGTTCAAAATTGTCATGGGTATAAATGTGCAAAACAAATAATAAATAATAATTTCAAGTATCTTATTGCCAAATTAAATTTTAATATATGTGTCAAAATTTTGTGAAGTCCAGTTTTGGCAAGCCGCTCGGCTAAGCACATGAAACTTGCGGTCTTTAATCTTTACCTCTATAGACCTACCATCATACTAAGAGTTTAATAACATGAAAATGTCTTCAGACAAGGGAATGATCAAACAAAAAAGAAACTAACCTACCATATACTCATATAACTAGCTAGAGTATATTAGTTATAACTAAAGTGTATACAAATGGTGTATTCCGAGCCATATATCAAACCAAGAAGAAACTGGCCTACCATCTCCAATTTTTCACTATATATACGGTTTCATAAATTTAGCACATAGCACAATTCTTTTCCCTGCCTCAGTGTCACCTAGTTTTGCTGTATGATGTAAAATGGAAGTGCCTCTCAAAATTTTTACTTGGATTAGCTAGACTCTGCCAAACATGTTCTTCATTGCAAAGGATTTTCAAGCAACCTTAGCTAACATTGCCTCATTATTTGTTCTGGCCTTTCTAATACCCAGTCCTCCTCCTTTTGAATTAACTACTTTATCCTAGCCAACGAGATGAAGTTTTCTAGTACTTGTATCTGTAGACCAAAGAAAGTCTCTATTCAACTTATCCAATTTATCACACAAGTGCTCTGGCAGCCAATTAGCATGCCTCGAGTAAATTGGGATAGCAGAATTAACGATCTGAATAAGTGTAGCTCGCCCTTCCACAGATAAAAAATAGTTTTTCCAACCATTAAGAGTTAAGACGTCCCAACACTTTATCGAACATGTCAATGTGTGTATTTCTATGAACTTTGCCATGTTGTAGTTGCACATCCACGTACTTTCCCAGATTTATAGTTATTCTGAAACTCATAATATTGCTTAATTCCCTTTTTAGGCATGCCCCTCCTTCTTTTGAGAAATAAACTTTCGACTTAAAGGGATTGATCCTTAATTCAGAATATAGATAGAACTTCTCCATGGTCTGCTTTATAGAACGTGCGGTGGAAATACTTGCCTTTTCCATAAGAATTAGATCATGCACAAAGGAAAAGATGGGAAATTGTTGGTTCTCCTCGTTTCGGTACGATTGGATCCCATTTCTTACTTTCAAAAGCTTCCTGAATTAGATATGATAACCTTTTCTCACACAACACAAAAATGTAAGGTGACAAAGGATTTCCTTTTCTTAGACCACAACCGTGAGTAAAATTAAAAGGTTCCGCTGCCTGTCCATTTCAAGGTAGACGAGTAGAAGTATTCCAGACACAATACATGATTAATTTCACCAAAGAATCTGAAAAATCAAACATTTTACGAGTATCTTCCAAATAACCTTAATCAACATCATCAAAAGCTTTCTCCAAATCTAGCTTCAATACATAATTAATTTCACCAAAGAATTTGAAAAATCAAACATTGTACGAGTATCTTTCGAATAACCCCAATTAGCCTTATTAAATACCTTTTCCAAATTTTTCTTCAATATCATGAATCCCACTTTGTTTTTTCTTCCTGAACCCCGTACTTATGCATTCTCATACTCCCTCCGCCCCATAGAAGTATAACTTAAATAAATGTATATTTTGTGAAGTATGAGTCATACTTGGATAATCTTAATTATTGCCAAAAATAATCTAATCACATCATCAACTTGATTATTGAACACCTGAAACGAGTGGACTACTCAAAACCTGCGTATCATCTTAAACCCCAACCTAAAATCCCACTACCTCAAGCACCTAAAAATGTATCCACCACCACCACCGCCATATACCCCGGCGTCGCCGCTCCAACTGGCGGTGGCGGCTCTGTTCGGAGCCTCCGTAATGGCACTCTCCGCGTTCTACATCCACAAGCGCAGCGTCGATCAAGTCCTCGATCGTCTCATCAATCTCCGCCGCCAGCCCCAATCCGACGACGAGCAATCCGAGCCCTCCGATTGCCGTGAGAACGCGGAGAGTAGTAAGAATGTCAATATCTGGAGACGGAAGAATAAGTTGCTCGACGATAAGGTTGGCGATTATCATCGAGTTTCCTCTTCTATGCCTAATGCCAGTTCCGTTCCGATGAGTGAGGAAGCTGGTTTGGATACGCATTGTGTTGAGCAGATTGATTTGATTCCGTCCAATTTGAATTTGCCGCCTCTCCGGACTGATCAGAGGGATGGTACGCGTATTGCCTTTTTGCTTTTGCTTTTGCTTTGATTATCAATCGTAGTTACTAGTTGAGATAATGAGATAATTGTTCATGTTGTTACTGCTCGAAACTTCGAAAATGATTAGGTTTTCAACGTTTGGAAGTGAGAGTAAGTTTAGTTAAGTGTGTTGAAGATATAGTTAGCACTTCAGCTCCGTTTGTTCTATGCAGAAGAGGATGATTATGTTGGCCATTCTATAATATTACGATTGCAATTACAAATTGAGATAATCAGAGAATTGTTCATGTTGTTTCTGTTAGAAACAGTTGATTAGATTTTCGACGTTTGGAAATGGTTAGTGATCAAGGAGTAAGACTAGTGTGCTGAATTAGTTGTGTACCTCCTTTTCTTCTATGCAGAAGAGGAGGAATATGTTGATCATTCTACAGCAATTCCAAGGGTAGGATCAGCTGGCAGGCTTATGACTCCTCGATCAACCAGTGGCTATGCATTTGAAAGCACCGGTGATTCTGATGATGATGGAGCGGAGCTTGGAGATGGAGATGATCATGTTCTACCTTACCAAAATGTAACAAGAAATCCGGTATTTCATTTAGTTTCATTTTTTATTGTTTTTTCTCTTGAACAAAACATGGCTTCCAGTGTGTTGCTTAAATTTCCATAAAAGTCTTCTACATTGTTGGATGGATTAGTGGAAAAGGAACAATGATGTTGTTCTTTGATCTGTTTCCACCTGTTGGTCTTTCTCAATGGAGAGTTCTAACTGTTATATCCCTGAAATTTTGCAGGACATAAGTCTGACAGCTCAAAATCAACCTGTTTTTCCTACACAAGGGGATAAGGGGATTTACATTCATGTTAACAAATCTGAAGCTGTGGTTGAAGCAAATTCCAATATCAGTCATGTCGACAAAACACGAGACCCAGCTTCAGAAACTATTGTGGGGAATGATCATATTATAAACAACAGCTTTTGTCCACCAATAACTTTGCATGGTAATTTGTGTTCCTTTTGGGCAAATGTTGTGGTGATGTTGTACTTGGCATTATTAATCATCTCTTTTACATGTACTTGTCTTCTGTGATGTGTTGAAAACTATCAGGGTCTTTTTCTTACACTTTGTTAAAAACTTGAAACAGATACATTGACTGTTGAAGAACAAGAAGTCATGAAAGTTATTCGTGAATGTTTAGATTTAAGGGAGAAGTATGTGTTCAGGGAACATGTTGCTCCGTGGATGAAACCCGTGGAGAAATCTAGTTTATCAGAGGCCAATAAGGATCCACTTCATTTTGTACCCGTGGAGGCATCTTCGGTAGGCCATCGTCCCTCATTCAACTTCTTTGTCTATCAACTTCATTCTTCACTAACCATTTTCTATCTTTTCAACGACCATTGTCTATCAACCAGCATTTTTTCAGAATGGAGGATGGTGTAGTGCGTGTTTACGCCAGCAAGGATGGTAAGATTTTAGAAAGCTAATCTAAGAAAAAAATTAATATGTGGATCGCCCCCCTGCACAACTTTGAAAAATTCTTATGCCTCTTCATAAAATCATACAGATACTGAAGAACTTTTTCCTGTTGCGAGTTCGACAACTTTTTTCACTGATATGCATCATATACTGAAAGTAATGTCCACTGGAAATGTTCGTTCGACGTGCCACCACCGGTTACGATTTCTCGAGGAAGTAATTTCCTTGAAAACTCTCTTTTATTGTCATATTCATTCCATTATTCCAAACTGATTGGTTATAAACTATACTTTGTGATAGAAATTTCGGCTGCATCTGTTGGTAAACTCGGACAGGGAGTTTGTAGCTCAAAAAAGTGCACCTCACCGGGACTTTTATAATATAAGGAAAGTCGATACTCATGTGCATCATTCTGCTTGCATGAACCAAAAGCATCTTGTCCGGTTCATCAAGTCAAAATTAAGAAAAGAACCAGATGAGGTACTATCCTATGTGCTTTTACTTAATTTGTGCTGCACAATCCGGATTTCTTTTTAGATAAATGCCGGAATGAAGTATGTCTCTGCCTAATTTTGATGCAGGTTGTCATATACCGTGATGGACAATATCTTACCCTGAAAGAAGTTTTTGACAGCTTGGACTTAACAGGGTTTGAATTTACTCTTTCTATATTAAAAATTTTCTTCTAATGTATGGATATTTCTTTCCTTTGACGGGATGGACGTGTATGATGCAGGTATGATCTTAATGTAGATTTACTGGACGTGCATGCTGATAAGAGTACATTCCATCGTTTTGACAAATTCAATCTGAAGTATAATCCATGTGGACAGAGTCGACTGAGGGAGATCTTCCTGAAGCAAGATAATCTCATCCAAGGTCTGTTTTCTGTCAAAAGCAATGCATGAGTAACACATAATGGCGGATTTTATTGAATTTTATGTGATAACAACTTGAAAATTCATTCCTCTATACATTAAGTCCAGGGAAACACTTTATCCAGCATTTCCATCCCCCCAAAATTGTGATGCACAATTGTTCGTATCATTCTTTCTTATTGCTGTTTTATTCGAAATACTATGGGGTTTAATTGCTTTGTGATGAGCACGTCCTTTAATATCCATCAAGTTGATGTAGTTTTATCATCTTCTTCTCTTGAGTAATGGAAAATTGTTTTTGTTCTTGAAGGCTTTGGAATATACTGGGAAAAAAAAAAAAGAAAAGCATTTACTGATAATTTGCAAGAGTTAAAAAATGGTTGCCACTAATTCTCTTTGATTTCTACTGACAAGTTTCACCAAACTCCGAAGAACTAATATATAGTACTATATTGTTTCTATATGAGCATGGATCTACATGGTCAATATCATAACATATATTCATCCACTTGATATTGCTTGTCTAAAGGTGATAAGTGAGCTCATACCTTCTCTTACCAGGGCGTTATTTGGCGGAAATGACCAAACAGGTTCTGCTAGATCTGGAAGCCAGTAAATACCAGGTACATTTGTGTTGGTGCTTGTAATTATATACTTATATACTTTATTGATTCAGAAATTTAGCGAGCACTGAAGTCTGAAATAGGATTTTTTTTATGGTAACATTTGTCTATTAATGTGGACCCTTAGCCTCGGAAGATTACTTGGTTTAGTTTTAGCACCATGTAATGTTATAGCAATATGTGTTTAATGCTTTACTCCAAGTCTTATTCTTGATCAGTTGGGAGGAACTGCAAATTTTATGGCTCAAGGGTAGCAGTTTAACTTGAAATTAGGACATGGCTTCACACTGTAGACAATAGCTCTTTCACCAGGATATTCAGATCTTAATCAACAAAGTACTAGAGCATATAGGTTACCCGACTTCTGAACCATATATAAATTTTCAAGGCAACAAAGGATGAAGTAAACAATAACTTATGTTTGATGATTTTATTATTAGAAGTATCAGTAATAGTTTATTTTCTATGACCATGACATGCAATGTTTCGCATTAACTATTGTTCATTTCATATTAATCAATGTTTTTGCTTTAATTTGAAATTATTTTAATCCCATTATTGTCCTTTCAGATGGCTGAGTACCGAATTTCAATATACGGAAGGAAACAAAGTGAATGGGATCAGCTTGCAAGTTGGTTTGTAAACAATGAACTTTATAGTGAAAATGCTGTTTGGTTGATTCAGGTAAGCCAGAGTCTACTATTAGCTGTCTGTTTATGATATACCACTCGAGTAATTATGGTGTTGTTATTATTGCTTAGAAAGTAGAAACTTCATTGTGTTTCCTCATTATGTATCTTCCTTGAAACTACCTGTTTTTACTTTCTAGTTCCAAATAATCAGGTATTAGTAACTAGCTGCGAGATGCTGCATTTTTCTATAAATACTTTTTAATTGTCGGTTTGTATTGCTGAACAGTCGAAAATGCTTGTATTATGATAGACTGCCAATTTAGCTTTATCTAATAGGGTATATACATGTTCCAAGGTTTCTATGGGCACGTGGGTTTGGCTCTATTGTGTTCTGAACTGCCTAAATGAGTGACATGAAACACATATATTTAGATTTGAAGAATTGCTATTCTGTATTATCCACTCGTCGGAAAATGAGACTTAATTTTAGAGAAGCAAACACACAAGTAGCGAAACCAAACACTAATAAATTGCACAGATATAGAAAAGCAGATAATCACTTTAAATGAGCATTTGCAAACAATTGCTTTAGTCCCTTTTATTGTTTGTTTTCATTTATTTTCCTTTCTTTATGTTTTAATATCTTACACTGCTCAAAATTTGCACTGAATTTTCATGTTTTTGCGTAAATAAGACAAACTTATTTTTTTAATTTTTTTGCAGTTGCCGAGGTTATACAATATCTACAGAAGTATGGGAACAGCCACATCATTTCAGAACATATTAGATAATATCTTCATTCCGCTATTTGAAGTTACAGTGGATCCGAATACACATCCCCAGTTGCATGTTTTCTTATTGCAGGTCTGCATGGAATTTTACGACCTTGAGTTTTACTTTTACTTTCAGTAGTCATTTTTTCACTTATGCAAGATGATGCGATCATTACTCCCTTGTGAAATGTCTTTCGTAATTCAGGTTGTAGGATTCGATATGGTTGATGATGAAAGTAAACCAGAGAGGCGTCCCACCAAGCATATGCCAACTCCATCTGAATGGACAAATGGATTTAATCCTGCATTTGCTTACTATGCCTATTACTGCTATGCGAACTTATTTACGCTCAACAAGGTAATGGAATCTTTGGATATGAATTGAACTCCATCAAGCTTTTACTGAATGTGATCGAGCTGGTGAAACTTTTCTGCATTGAAACTTAAATCTCATTGCATATCATGTAGCCTATCTTGATTATTTATAAGGAAACACACCTAATTTCTTTTTATGTTTTTCTATTTTGCCCATTGTTTTTCAGCTTCGAGAATCAAAAGGATTACCTACAATCAGATTTCGACCTCACTGCGGGGAGGTTGTATTTCAATACATATGTCTCACTTCACTATACTTTATGATTTTCATATTTTAAAGAGGGGTTCTGATGCAGGCTGGTGATGTTGACCATCTAGCTGCTGGATTTCTGTTATGTCATAATATATCACATGGGATCAATTTACGGAAATCCCCCGTCTTGCAATATCTATACTATCTTGCTCAGGTTTGTCTCGACACCTGACATAAGTGATACTACTAGAATGCCTGTGGAAGGTGTGAACTTCCCAACATATTTTTTTCTAATTCCAAACAATTGATTTGCTACTACTGCAAAATCAAATCAGCATGCAAAATTTAAAGAGTAGGAGATGCCATATGTTTTTAAACCCGTCGCCCGACCCAGTTTTATACATGCAATAATACACTATTAAATTAAATCAATATATTTAATTACAGTATATAAGCACCGGGCCAACTCTGGGTCGACCCTCAACATCCGGGTTTCAAAACATAGGGCATACATTGACTTGCAATTAATACAATTTATTTTTTAACAAAAAAATAGATATTCATAATACTCCGTAAGAACACAGCTCCTTAAGCTTTGTATAAAATTTCAGTCTCTAATAGCAAATATATGCACCACAATGTCATTCCTTGTTACTACTAGTAGTACTCCATTTCCTAATGAAATATACTTGTCTGGGAACTAATAGTTGACTATTCACTATTCAGATTGGTTTAGCTATGTCACCACTGAGCAACAACTCACTCTTCTTGGATTATCATCGCAACCCGTTCCCCATGTTCTTCCAGCGTGGACTAAATGTTTCACTGTCAAGTGATGATCCTTTACAAATTCATTTAACTAAAGAGCCTCTCGTGGAAGAATATAGTGTAGCAGCAAAGGTTTGTCAAAGGTCCTTTTAGTAATGTTCTTTTCAGTCTTTGTTGTAATAAATGTCTTTTATTGAATGTCATATTTATCAGGTATGGAAGCTCAGTTCCTGTGACCTCTGTGAGATTGCAAGAAATTCAGTCTATCAGTCTGGGTTTTCTCATGCTGCCAAGGTTAGAACTTAGAAGTACAATATTTTATTGCTGTAAACAAGCTCATTGAACACTACTAGCAATATTCAGTTAACATTGTTGATTTGCAATTTACCCACTAGATTCTTCACTCTAGGATGGAATAGTGTGAAATCTAAAGTCTAAACAATCAGTTAGAACATCTAGCTAGGACTTGGGATTTGTGTAGTCATTCTTACCCGTCTTATAAAATACTCGAGTTGAGCCAGTTGAACAAATTAATATTCTCACATCCCCTCAATTTAACTAGCATCAGAATTTCCCTCGCAATGAAGAGGGAGCTATTAAAAGATCCCAAGTTTTGGGAAATACCAGGGCTCTACCTACAGTAATCTCAAACTTGTTAATAAAATAGTAATAATTTGGTGTCCATCCACGATGGGTAACTATCCTTCTTGGTAAAATGTAACAAATATATCCCTGTTATTGGAATGTTCACAGGCATCATGTACAGTTTAAAACCCTTTTGAGTTAAAGAAACAATATCTCTCTCCATGTCAGGACTTGGAAGGCTGCAAGTTCTTTTGGTTTAATGATAGAGCTTACTGGAGTAAGAGCACATGAAGTTAGGTTAGGAAATAGTTGGTTTTATCATTAGATGTACATTAGTACGTATTTTCTCTTCGATGTAGGTCT